>JAQMWT010000167.1:0-185151 GCA_029834535.1 Chrysophaeum taylorii
TATAAGACCTAACCTAGCTCGCGCGAGGAATGCCCACCTCCCGACGGCGAGGGACAGCACCGGGAATGCCGCCCATATCTTCACGCGCAAGGCAAGAGTACTTTCCCTGCCATAAGACCAGCGCACCGGTAACAGCGCGCAGTCAGACGGCTGACGGCAATTGTCGTTCTGACGAAAAAGAATAGCCAGCAAAGTGAGTTTTGTGAGCGTCCGGATCAAATCTATTATCCGGGCCAAAGCGCGGTCATGGCAGAGAGGCAAGACCAGAACGACCGCAGTGGTTTTCGGGACGCACAGGAGCGTCTGCAACGATCAGTGCAGGGACTCGTTGCGTCTATTGGAAGAACACGCTTCAGTACGCCCTTTCAAACGGCCGGAAGCCGAGGAAAGTGGCATCGGAAGAGAGGCAAGATCATCTGATAGCCTCGACAGCCCCCCAAGCGTGGTCATCCTTCCGGATCCACGCGCCGGCGAAGGGGGAGCTACGGTTGCGCCAGACGCAACTTCAAGACCGGGTGAGCCGACGTTCCCGTACGCACGACCCTACGAACGTGCGATGAATGCTACGGAGTCATCTCGAGCGGAACCCGGACCGTTTACGGCGATGCGTGGACCAGAGGAGAGTGCACCTCCTAGGCCACCATCTGCGAATACGAGAGCGACAGATTTTCGCGTGGGGATGCGACCCGAGGTTCTGCAGACCATCGCCGAACGATTCGAGATGTACCAGTCGCAGATCGAGCAAAGTCATACGTGAACTTGAGAACAACCCGCCGCGACGCAACAACAACAACGCTCAGAAGTGGAGCGGCAGCGGATTGACAACGATCGACTTCGATGAATGGTGGAGGAATCCAGCGGGCGCATGCTCGAGAGGCACGGCCAACCTCTCGAATGCTACGCGTGTTACGCGACGACGATGATGACGCTGTATCGGCACTGACCGACGATCAGCCACCGCGAAGTCGACGGAGCCTACCCCGCACCATCATACTGACCCCGGTTCGGCGCGTCCTCGTGACGAAGAAGAGATACTTCATGTCAAGAAGGAGCTGTGTGGTATGACACAGTATCACATTTTTCGAATCTCACGGGGCAAATTACAAGGACCGTGATGAGGTGGACGCGTGGTGGATGCAATTGCGGCGTATGATGGAAGGCAAGATTGATAAACCTTCAATAGCGATGAATGTGATTGGAGGCGAGTATCAATCACACCCTATGGAAGCTTATCGCAAATGGGAAGTGAACGGCCGCAGATGTGGAAAAATACAAGGAGGACCATCACACTGAAAGAGTTGCGCAGCATGATGAGGACTGTCTGGATGCGATGCAAGAGGCGACGAAGCTTCCTTGTCCCATCGGGCTACGGTTGAGGAGCTTGAACGTGAATGGTTCCAATTTACGGCAGGGAATTTGTCATTGATAAGATATTGCGCGATGGGTGCAGAAATTCGGCCAGTGGAGAGCAATGTCAGGTCGTGATACTGATCCGGCTGCGTTCCGTTCGCACTTCATTGCTGGGCTCAATTCTGAGCGCTTTGCGGACGAGCGTCGAACTTTGCTCTTGAAGGCTCAGGCCTCACCGGCATATGAAAGCATCTTCCACTACTCTCACCCTCAACGATGTCATTCAATTGACCATCCAGATTTTCCAAGATTCTGGAAGCCAAACCCTACTGCAACATCGAAGAGGCGATTAAGAAGGAGAAGGGGAAAGGAGCGCGCACACGGATGAGGAGAGAGCAGCAGCAGCAGAGGCAGCAGTTGCAGCCAGTCCCAACGGGTGGTTATGTTACGACTCGGGAGTTGGAACCTGGCTACCACAGGGGATAGATAACCATACGCGTCAAGCAATTACGACGTGTGCCTCAGTTGCGGCCGGCATGGTAGTTTTAACCACGACAACGGTGTTGTGTCCTGTGCCGGACACGAGGAAGAGGCGTGCTGCTCAGACGTTGACGAATGCGGGTTTTCCAGCAACGCCAGAGGGACAGGAGCAATACCGACGGACGCTTTTAGCTGCAGCAGGACAGGCTTCAGTGACTCAGCTAGCGCCGCGCGTTGTGCAACAGCCGCAGGTGGTGGTGTCTACACAGCAGCACAGGTGCCAGGTGCAGGTCAACAGCAGTTTGGTTGCAGGCACTCAACAGCCGGTGGTCCGAAGGGCCCTCAGGCAGCGGACGCTCCAGACCTTCGGTTGGCTACACCGCCCGTGCGGTGCGCTGGTGAGGATCGGGCGGCTGGAGGGGTGGGCGGTTGATGACTACGGCTCTCAACACGATGAACTTGATTCGTCAGGCACAGCAGACGGCTCCCGCCGGGTAGAGGGCAACACAGTTTCAGAGAGCGAACCCTAGCCAGCGCAATGATGGTGTCGCCGCTCAGTGGCTTGAAGTGCTTGGCGAAGATCAGGATGACACTAAGCGAGCGGACTACTGCACTGTGCAGTATTCTGAGCTCATGGAGGGCAACGTGTATGACGATGACGAGGTTGGGGCGATGATGATAGCTATCTCTGCAGAAGGGCTATTCCCTGGTGACCCCATGGAACCTCCTTCCTTTTTGGTCATCACTGAAGATGCATGGGTGGAGGAGCAGGAGCAAAGTACCGAAGTGACTGGAGTTGCATCTAGATTCTCTCGGAAGACGAAGATAATCGTGGCGAACGGGGTATACGATTGTTCGTGTGGGACAAGATACCTTGGTTGCCATGGATATAGTGCCACCGAGGGACGACTGGGCCGAGCGTTATGCCGCTCACCCTTCCATCTCTTCGGATTTCGAGAGTTTCTGCCCTCAGACTGCGTTGAATACCACTCAGGATCCCGACCATCGTGAAAATAAAGCCGTAAGGTACGATGGCACGAGATCCGCCTCTTTGACGTATGTGCCTGTGGCTATCTCTTCGCTAGATGGTTCGAAATATTCCATCATCGCTGCCGGTTGGATGGCATGGATGATTCCCCCTACATCGATCACCGCTTGTATCGCAAACTTGATCGTGACGGCAAAATCATCTATCGTCAGCCATCCCTCCCTAACGATTCGTACTTAATGGGTCAGGAGGTTCGGGAGCTGCTATTCGAGAATGGGTCATTCTCCGGATCTCCTTGGTGCCGACGACATCCATGCTGCTCATGTTCTGTTCTTCGTGGTCAAACGAATGGGCAGTTACTATAGGAGCACGAGAATTACGACTCTTGGTACGATTTTGGATTATGCGACAGAGAGAGCAGTATTTTTCGGCGTTCTGAAGTGACCATTGGAGTTCTCAGAATCGGACTTCCGCCTCGCCACAAGACCAGCATGAATTGTGTCCTTTACAAGATGCATTCGATGCGACTCCGCAGGTAGTGCAGATGTTCCGACAGCTAAGCTTGCTGTGCAATACGGGAATATCCAAACTTGGACGCCAGTGGTAAACCGTGGAGTTATGACAGTCTATTGCGGTCTATTCGTATCAGAGCGAATCACCATCACATTCCTCCGGTGAAAATGCCCTGCAGACGAGGAAGATATCATCCCTCATTTCGCGTACGTGACGAGTACTCGATTTCTTCTTCCAAGCCAACCGTACTTCTTGGAGATGGAGTGCGATGTGCCGCTGGAAAAGGGTCACGTATTCCGACCTTATCGGTCACTCCTCACCAAGATCTCCGCCTGTACCTGGTTCCTATTCATCGTATTGCGCTGATGAGCCCAACGAAGTTCATGTGGCTGTGGAGCACATTGGTGACGAACCCATTGGTATCGACCCCGAAGTCCCGGTGGTCGAAGGCGAGATCATGCCGCATGAAGGATGTGTCAACATGCAGCTAGAAGCCACTGATGACGTGTGTCATGCCACTCTTACGGCTGCTGTTGACGACGATGAAGTCGAGGAGGATGTCTTGAGTGACAGACCTCCTCCTCAGCCACCTCCAGATGAAGAAGTGAAAAAAACACCCGAAATGGAGATGGAGGCGACTGCTAAGGAGCTGCTCATCTAAGCACGCCTCCTTGGTTTGGATACCCATCACCTACACACCTTTGTCGTCGTCTACTTTGCTGGCGCTGGAGGATCAACGTTGGGTATCCGGCGATGCAATGAGCTATATGGCAGTTCATTTCGCATTGTCCTGGCTTTGGATGCTTGTCCTCAAGCCCGAGCCACCTTTGAGCTCAATTTTCCGAAGATTCCCTATGTTTTGCATGAGTTGGGGAAAATCTCATCGTCGTACATACGACTTGGTGTTGTCGTATTTACACTCAGATTTTTGGAAGCATTCTTATTTTCACGCCAGTCCGCCGTGTATCTATGGATCGACTGCCAATTTGCACTACAGGGACGCACGCAAGGGCGCTACTATTACTTCTTGGGTCCTGCGTCATTTCCGCAACGCACCTTATGTGATTGGACGATGGACGCTCGAGCAGGAACCATCAGTGATCCCTTTGTGCATCACCAATTTTATGTGCCGCGTATTGTTGATTTTTATAGTATCACACCAGAGTTGCTGTGCTCGCGCACGCGCCTACTTGCTTGCAATGTTCGCTTGAAACTGCCGTTATTGTCGCGTGTACCACCGAGTTTACGGGACCGTTCTGGGCCAGCGTTGGGATTTACAGGTGGTCACCCGCTCATTATAGTGAACAGTTTCGCATCTACGCGCCCGGCTATCGGCCCTGCCTTCACGGTGACGCGCAATAAGCTACTATGACCTAGGACTCATTTCTCGAACACCCGTCCACTCACGTTGCAGATGCACCAGGAAATAATGACCGTTCCTGCTACGTGGCAAGGGGTGCGACAGTTTCAGAGACAGCAGCTATGAAGATGCTTGGCAGTATGGTGCCACCCGCGACTATGACGCGGATTGCGCTAGCAGTGCACAATTCGTTTGACCCTTCACTTCGAAATTTGGGTAAGTTGCGGAATATTGCGACGACTACGCTAGCCCACCTGATCACCATATTCTACGGTTTTCACCTTTGCTGTAGAGTCGCGCATTCCAACGCTCGACCCTGCCACTCGAAGTGTTCATGGATTGCGCCCGATGAACTCTATTCTCCTGCGAGTCCTGCACCATCAGCTGCTGCCCCCACCACCCCGCCACCACCTTCAGTTACATCGCCAGGGACGGCTTCATCTTTTGCAGGGGGCACCGTCGCCACTGCTGTTATGCAGAGCAACCAAGTTGATAACCAGCTGAAGAAGAAGGCACCGCGAAAGAGCGACCAGCGTATTTCAATACGTACGACGTTCCGTGGGCGGACGCGCCTCACGACGAACATGGTCAACCTTTACCGGTGATGGCTCCTCATTTAGCGGATCAGGAGAGCATGCAGGTCATTCCTCCGACCCGACCGTCGCAGGTCGAAGAGGTGATGACTGAATTGGGCATTGCAGAGCATCCTGCTTTAGATGATGACGAGAAGCTGATGATGAAGCATTTAATCTCGTATTCGTGGGCATTTTCGATGATGTGATGAGACCTGTTGATTCACCTGAAGTGACGCTCCGGTTCAAAGAAGAGAACCCGACTCCCGTCAAACTCTCGCCATATCGGTTGTCGAAAGAAAAGATTGAATGTTTGCGGATGCAGATTGAAGCGTGGACCCGAGACGGAGTTATTCGTCCCGCGAATTCTCCATGGGGGTTCCCTATTTTGATGTTGCCTAAGAAAGGTGCTGAGCCTGGCACTTCCAATGCTTACAGAGCAGCTGTCGACCTACGGCGCCTCAATGCATTGCTCAAGGATGATAGGGCCGAGTGTGAGCATGGCTGACGCGTTGATTGTTTCTCATCGACAAGTTTTGTCGTTCCAGTTTGGATATTCGTTGGGGCTATCACAATTTACGATTGTCGCTAGATGCACAAGATGTGGTCACCTTCACTAGTCCTCTGGGAGCGTACAGCTACATGCGTCTACCTTTGGGAGTCAAACCAGCCGGAAGTTTGTTTTGCAAGCAGTTGAACACTGACTTGTCGCAATGGCTATATCGTGATCTCGTGGCATATATCGACGATATTCTCGCCGGTCACGCAGATACAAAGAATCACTTGCAGTGCCTTGTGCAAGTTATTCCCCATCTCGCCTTGAAGGGGTACAGCGCCAAGATCAAGAAGATTCATTTTATGCAAGAAGTCATTGAGTTTTTGGGTCATTTATCTACCCCGAACGGACTTCTTCCATCACCAAGGTCTTTACAAGCCATCAGACACATGCCAATTCCTGGCACTTTGTCGGATGCTGACCCTAAGAAGCAAGTGCGACCTTTCCTTGGAATGGGGGGCTTTTGCCGGCGTTATGTAAGGAATTTTGCGAAAGTTGCAGAGCCATTAAGACAACTGACGTTGCCGGACGTAAAATTCAAGTGGGCGAAAGAGTGTCAGGAAGCTTGGGATGCCATCATCGAGGCTATTGTCACTTCGAAGGGCGTCTATCATCCTGATTATTCGTTACCTTTTTACATTCGAACTGGTGCTTCCGCGCATGGGTTGGGTGCTTACCTATTTCAAAAAGTACCAGTCGTTAACGACGATGGAAGAGAAAGAATCGAAGAGAGAGTTATCGAGTACTGGAGTCGAACCGTGCCTAAGTCGACGAGGAAGTACGATCCTCGGCGCTTGGAACTCCTCGCAGTACTCTCTGCTCTCGAAAATTTCCGACTTTATATCGAAGGTCATCAGACGAAGTTAGAGACGGATCATCGTAATTTAACGTTTCTGCGGGATTCGAATCATACGTCTGGACAGTTAGCACGATGGGCTATGCGGCTTGCTGCGTTCGACCGGGAGCTCGGATACAAGCCTGGAAGCTCCCCTGGCATGCGTATTCCGGATTGTCTGTCGCGCAGCCCTATCGACAAATTGATCGAGAAAGATGAAGACGGGGAACCGATCGATGAAGTTTTTTTGATTTTCCAAGAAATCCCCACCGATGTCCCTGGCACAGCTTGCTTCACCTTCTCTTCGGTGACGATGCCTATGCTGACGGACAGCGGACCCACCGCAGCTATGGTAGCAGTTAGTACGCGACAGAACGTACAACCGCCTCAATTCTCGTACGAGTCTGAGCCAGTTGACTCCGTCGAACGTCTCCCTTTTGCGGATCAAGCGGAGGATGAGATCACTCTCGGTGAGATAGCGAAAGAACAAGCTGAGGATGAAACATGCAAGCGCATCAGACGAAAGCTCGACTCTGAACAGAAAGATCAAGACGAGCAGTCATCCGTACCATATGAGGTAGATGACAACGTGTTGTATAAGGTCGATGATTCAGCTTCTCAACGTCTTATTGCAAATCTTAGAACGGTATTGGTGGCCAAACGTCTCATCATCCGTTAATGAGTTCGTCAATGCCTGCATTATTTGCCAGAAGATTCGATCCACCATGCCTAGACGCCATGGCTTGCTCTGTCAACCGAATCGCGTCGGAGACTGCTATGTCCTAGGTATGGATTTGATTGGACCTCTGCGAGGCGCTGACCTGTACACGTACATACTCGCAATGTACGATGCAGCATCACATTTCTTGAAATTAGCTCTGATCAACACAAAACATGACTATTCGATTTTGAACGCGTTTGTGGACAAGATTTTACTTGAGGGATGTCTCCCACGGTGCATAGTCACGGATAATGGGAAAAAATGAGTTCGCGAACAGGTTGTTTCGCACGTTTGTTCGTCAATTCAACATACGTTATAGTACTACCCTTCCGTATCACCCTCAGAGTAATCATACTGAGCGTGTCAATCGATTCATCAAAGCCTTCTTGCGAGCTGCGATCGATGAACAGCGTCAGCCAGATTGGTCGAATTTCCTCCCATATGTGTCATTCATGTACAATAGGATGTACATTCCGGGAACGAAGATTTCACCTTTCATGATGCGTACTGGCAAGCAACCCCTGTTACCACCCGATTACAATCTTTTGAGTGAACAGCGTGATCTACCGCAATCACGTCATCAGATTTTGGTGGACTTTAAGAACAAGTTTGAATTTTATAGTCGACTCGTTACACGAGCTCACCAGAAAGCACAGGAGAGTCAAAAACTCAACTATGATGCCCACCAAATTGACATCCAGTTTCCCCAGGTGATTATGTTCTGCGTTTCGTGCCTAAGACACGCCACAAGCTACGGCCCATTTGGCGCGGACCTTACATGGTTACTAGAAAGATCTCTCCCGTCGTTTATGAAACTCAAGACGTCAACGACGATGATGCTGAATCGGTTGTAGTATCTGTACAACAGATTGTGCCTTTGAAAGTGCCAACCATCGACACTTCTTCAGCCCCTCTGCATTTACCCTCGGACCGCGACCGGTTCAAATATGGTAAGTTCGTGATTTTCAGGGTGAGAGGACGATCCAACGCGTGGAAGAAGCGTATCTATGTTGCCGAAGTCTACGAAGAATATGACCACGACAATGATACAGCTGCGCTTCACTACTATACTTTGGGACCGCGCGATGATCCTCGCGTCTTTCATCCTACTAAGCCTCTGGCTGAACGACGCTTAAGACCAGAATACAAAGATGCGGACGGAGGTAGCTTCACACGTTTACGACCAAACATGGAGGGCTGTGAACCCTGTGTGACTGATTTTCGCCCGGATGAAATCGATGTCCTCGTCACTAACTTCGGTCTCCGCAGCAACAAAGTTCCTGCTGATGTAGCTGAACGAGCTTATCGTACCATTCGTGAGCGTGACCTTCGTCACCCTTGAAGTCGAGGACGACTTCATCTCAAGTAGGGGGCTCCTGTGGCAGCAACGCCCATTTCCCCCACTTGCCTGCCTGCCACCTGACTTACCCTGGTTGTTGCCCTGGTACTGACCTTGCAATTATGGGGGGAGGCGTCATCTTGACACCCTCACCTGCGCTTCCACTGAACCCAATGCACCAGGTATTTGTGTTGCTTTCTTGCTGTCTTCTTGATATTACCCTCATTTGATTGTCCGATTTCGTGATGGCGTGAGGTATTACGCTGAGATCGGGCGTGTGGTGGTTTCGCCCGCGGTTCGGGTTGGGAGAAAGGGTTGTCGAGGCCCCCGGTCCGGCCAGGAGGGGCGGGTATCTGAGAAAACCACTACACTGGGTCGGATAAGAAAACGAGACTAGCCCGCGCCGCAACGACGGGTCCTACAACGCGTGGGCTTTTTCCTTTTTTTGCGTGAGGGGACGAAAGGATGCCGACTTCACTATGGGGACTAGTTCCATCGCGACGATCTCGCGGCGTGGCGGCACATACTGCTTGAGTACAAATGAACATATCTCAGCGATCCGTTGAGTATGTCTTTAAATGTCGACTGCTAAGAGGGGGGGGGGTGTGTGTGGGGAGCATGAAGGATGAGTATGTCTTAGTACAAACTGAAACATAGTTAACGACTCGTACGAACTTTCCTAACTACTAATCGACAGATGTTTGTCTGTCTGTTTGTCTGTCTGTCTGTTTGTCCCTCGATTTAGGGTAAGGATCAGTTAGGCGCGAGAGTAAGGATCAGGTAGGCGCGAGAGCCAGACAGTGATCCTCCAAACCGTCTACGGCGACCTCGCAGACTATTTCCACGACCCGCGGCGGCTCTTTCAGCGCGCCATTCTCACGCCCCGTCGAAACGATGTTGTCGATGCTGACAACGCGCGCATGACCGCGGCCTTTTTTCCCCGGAGACGAGGCGTCGGAGTTCTTTTCGGCTGACTAGGCTGGGTCGGAAGACGACGCCTCGCTCTTTACAGTCGAGTTTTCAACTCCCTGACAACCAACGGCATGCTGACTTTGATCGCGAGCTTAATGTCTTCGCAACCTCGACCCGTCGCACGGCCACTGCAACGGTACCAGATACATGATCGATCGTGTCGTTGTCACCGAGGCTCCTCCAACCTGTATCCCTTAAGGCCCGCCGACGCCAAACGATCAACAAGAGCCAGGGCCAGACGCCCCGCGAGGTCGGCGTCCTCTTGCCCAAGCCCGTCTTCTGCCACGTCCAGCTCTACGTGGCTCTCTGTCGATCGGCAACCCCGAGGATATGCTCTTCTGAGTCGACGACTCCACCCTACCCCACACGTGCTGCGCAATACCGATAAGCCCCCTCCCGGCGTCTACACGCGCACTGTAGGTGAACTTACTGGGACCAGGTGAACTTACTGGGGTTGGAGATTGGGACTAGGTGAACTGAGTGACCAGGTGAAACTGGGACCAGGTGAACATACTGGGGTTTTTAGAGTAAAGGGTTTTTAGAGTAAACTCAAAGGTTGGCGGCGCGTGCGGATCAAAGCAGCTTAGATTGGCGGAGGCGAGAGCGACGAGCTCAAGGGAGTTGGTGTGAGCTAGGTGAACTTACTGACCAGGTGAACTATGAAACTTACTGGGACCAGGTGAACTTACTGGGATTAGAGATTGGGACTAGGTGAACTTACTGGCCTGCACTTGTCTTATCCTAACTACTAATCGACAGATGTTTGTCTGTTTGTTTGTCTGTCTGTTTGTCCCTAGATTTAGGGTAAGGATCAGGTAGGCGCGAGAGTAAGGATCACGTAGGCGCGAGAGCCAGACAGTGATCCTCCAAGCCGTCTACGGCGACCTCGCAGACTATTTCCACGACCCGCGGCGGCTCTTTCAGCGCGCCATTCTCACGCCCCGTCGAAACGATGTTGTCGATGCTGACAACGCGCGCATGACCGCGGCCTTTTTTTTCCCGGAGACGAGGCGTCGGAGTTCTTTTCGGCTGACTAGGCTGGGTCGGAAGACGACGCCTCGCTCTTTACAGTAGAGTTTTCAACTCCCTGACAACCAACGGCATGCTGACTTTGATCGCGAGCTTAATGTCTTCGCAACCTCGACCCGTCGCACGGCCACTGCAACGGTACCAGATACATGATCGATCGTGTCGTTGTCACCGAGGCTCCTCCAACCTGTATCTTAAGGCCCGCCGACGCCAAACGATCAACAAGAGCCAGGGCCAGACGCCCCGCGAGGTCGGCGGTGAACTTACTGACCAGGTGAACTTATATGAAACTTACTGGGACCAGGTGAACTTACTGGGGTTAGAGATTGGGACTAGGTGAACTTACTGGCCTGCACTTGTCCGACCCTAACTACAGCACGAGCCTAGGCGCAAGTCGGGGATGCAGGGTTAGAAATAGATGTGGCAAAGATTGTGCACACGAAATCTTGCCAATCTTTCCGAATCCTGCGTCTTTATGGAGGCCCATCGGCTGCGGCTGGCTATGAGATTGCTGCGGGGCGACCCGACGGCCTCGGAGGCGCGCGAAACGGCGAGCGCCATCGTGCACGAAGTGTTGGGCATAAAACCCCGCGACGCCGACGAACATCTCGTGCTTCGATGGCTGCACAGGCGATGGCAGGTCTGTGAAAGGCAAGGCGAGGGACGCCCGCTGGCGCGAGGCGAGGGGGGCTGCCTGGCGAGAGTGGGCGATAGAGTTCGCGTCAAGTGGTTCTGCGCGGATGAGCCGGCCGAGCCAGTGGGCACCGTGCTTGCCGTAAGGAACGACATCGCTGTCGTCCGAGTCACGAGCGTGCTGGCGACTGAGGAACACTGGCTGCCAATGGCATCGCTGCGGTTGACTGCGGACGATGAGTCCCATTTGCTGGCAATGCGACACCAAGCGCTCCAAGCGATCGTTACGGCCCTCGCGCGTTTCGAGTGGATCGTGGTCGACCGCTGCGTGCGGATTATTCGTGGCGAACGCGCTGTGCTGTACTTCGAGCGTGGGCCGGAAGGCATGCGAGTCACGGCGCGCGTGCCTCGCCTCCGTTTTTCGCTCAGAGCGTTAGTCGCTGGCGATGTCGACGTGACCAACGGGCGGCTTTTTGGCCAACCAGAACTTCCATGGACGTACACCCGCAAACTTCAAATCAAGACAGTACCCGTGGCAACCAGCGTTCGATGTTCTCACATCGTGTCTAAAATGTCTAAAATGTCTCCTTCTCTTGCGTGTGTGCACCTGAGTGAGTCCGCTTTGTGACCATCACACTTGTGCCATCTCGCTCGAGCCTAGGTCTTGGCAGAGTTCAAACGCCATGGGGACGAACTGAGCGTCGTCATTTGCTGGGAAACTGAACGCTGGGAGCTCCGCGTGCAACCGGGGGTTAGCTTAGATTGGCTCGACGCTCCACGACGAGCCACGCTCTGCGATGGCCTGGAGTTTTCAGCGCGCGACGGGACGCCAGTGCAAGCGAGAGGAAAACCAGACGAAGATATGATCCTGTACCGGTCCACTCGATGTGTTGTGCGCCGCGTTGGTAGCTCGCTACAAGTCGGTCCGTTCACATTAGGACACGACGAATGGGTCAAGCTCGGGCTTCGAGTGCCACTACAGTGGCTCTCGCAGCACCATCAGACGTGTCTCGCACGACGATTCGCGGAACTCAGTCTGCGGACCGAGAGCGACGTCCTGCGTTTCCAGGCCAGGCAGCAACTCCTCGGCACACCACACCTCGCGGTGGCTCCTGAGCCGACAGTCAAGAAGCTAGAGGTGGTACCTCCACTCGAGTTCGAGAGAGAAGAAATTATCCGACAAAATGAATGCAGCGCGAGCCACAGACGATTTCTCCTGTCAAACAAAGAGATCGCGGCACTTCTCGAGTCAAAATCAGCACGCTCGATGACCCATGGCATGGAAACCGCGAGAGCCAAGTTTGTGGCAGCATACGCAGCCCGCGGCGTTGTCCGTCGTCGGGCAGAGGAGTCCGAAACTCGCCGATGCAAGAACGTTCACGAGGCGAAGGCTGTGGCTAAGCTCCTCACCCGAGTGCAGCTTGGAAATGAACCGCAGGCACTGCGTGATGCCCAAGAAATCCGGAAGTTAGAGCGCGGTGTCCGCGAAGCGATGCAAAGAGCCGACGCGGCACACGCTCGGCTCCAGAAACTCATGCTCGATATCGATACGATTGAGCTGGAGCCGCCGGACCCCTCGTGGCGAGCGATGGCCGACGCCGTTCTTGCCGGATCTACCGTTGAAGTTGACGAGACTATCACCGAAGAGCAACGGTTGCGCCGAGTCCAAGCCGAGCGTTGGTTGAGTTGGGCTGGATCGGAATCCGACCGGGTCGCAGCGATTGACGAGGAAGCGCGCACCGACGCGACCTCCCTTCGCGCTGAGCTCGCCAGTCTCGCAAGGCTTGTACTTTGGAAGAGATCTCGGAAGCCTTTGAATTTCGCGAACCCGCCACTTCTCGTGACAGACGGCGAGGTTTCCGTGTACGATGTCGGAGAGCGCCTTGAGGTCCGTGGAAAAACAACAATTGAGAGTCACCCAGGTGGGGACGATTGGCTTCTCCAGGAACCGCTGAAGCGGATTGAACTCGGACTTCGCCTCCTGCAGGGATCCTTGGTCGCTGAGGGTCGATTTGCCCGCGCGCGATGTGCGACGTATAACGCGCAGCTGTTCGACGAGGGCGACGAGCTCGTGCTGACCAATGGCAAGGATCGCGTGAAGGTCCCCAAAGAGCACTACGTCTTGCTCTGCCATCCGCGCGAGCGGCGCCGCGCTCTTAATGACGCGGTCGCACGAGCAGCCAAAGAAGATCCCAGTGTTTGGGGCTTCACAAGCGACACCTCACTTGAGCGCTCAAGAGGTGAACTGTCTCGTTTCGAACATGATTGGAACAAGCCTTCGGCGTCTCTAGTCGAGCACACCCAGAGCCTCCATGAAAGTATGGTCCAGGGTGTCGTTGAAGAGCACGACGCTGAGAATGTCACCGAGGCAACTAGGGCACGCGGACGCGACGCTTTCGCACGCAAGATCCAACGGGGGATAGCGCTTGCAGAAAGCAGGCCGCGCTTCTTAGGCGCTCTATTGGACCTACCCGGGATTAGAAGCAAATCCGACGCACCAGTAGCTGCTGACGCTTTCCGACGTCGGCGTCGGCGCGAGGCTGCTTGCCGCAACAGCTACAACCGCGCAGTTGCCGAGCGCAGCTACGAGGCGCTGGAGTCTGCCGCACGAAGTCATACGCATTCAACGCT
Source organism: Chrysophaeum taylorii (assembly GCA_029834535.1). Lineage (NCBI taxonomy): Eukaryota > Pelagophyceae > Pelagomonadales > Pelagomonadaceae > Chrysophaeum > Chrysophaeum taylorii. Next base: position 13,980 of record JAQMWT010000167.1, read on the forward strand.
CACCGTCCTCGAAGAAACAAAATTATTCGAACTTCATTCGCGGGCAGCGTTGGCTCGAGGCAAATCAAGGGACGCAGTCAAGTCGGCAGCGAGGCTCCCGCACAGTAACCGGAATCGGTTGTTGCAAGCTCGATGTCACGTCGCGGCGTGCGACCTCAGGGCCGCGCGGGCTGCGCTCGCCGCAATAATTCCAGGTGATGAAGCCCTCGACCCCGTGGTTGCCAAGTGGATATCACTTGTCAAAGTCAGGAGCTTGGGCCGCGAGTCATCTTTTTTCGAGGACGAAGAATCACTGAGCCGCCTGAGTGCAATCTCTCAGACTTTCGCAGACTACGTCGAACCCACGCTAACAAAGCAAAGACGGAAAGAGACACCCCAACAGCAATTGGAGGAGCAACCCGAGGAAGATGAACAGGAGGACGATCTCGAGAGTGTGTACGAGTTTTTGACGGATGACGAAGAAGAGGCGTCGGGAGATGTGATCTGCGAACTCGAGACGAACCAGCAAACGATCTCACTGACCGCTTCGGCACTCAGGCATCATGGTTTTGCGAAGGCGACGCAACTCGCGGTCGACGGCCACGAGCAATCAGACGCTTTACTGAACACGCTGCGGCGCACGGCTCGTTCTGTCGCACACACCCGTCGTGCCGAGCTCCAAAGGCGCGACGCCGAGCTCCAGAGTATCTTGATGCGTGACGACGTAAAAGAAATTGGTGTGAGTGTCGTCGCCACAACGGCCAACGTGTCGACGTTCGCGCGGACGAAAACCTACGCCGTTGTGCTCGTTGAAGAGTGCGAGCGCAGGCCGAGACCGTCGCAGGACACCATGGACAAGGCACGGGCAATATTTGATCTTGTCGTCTGGAAAAGCGAGGCCACGATCGAAGCCGTTTTGGACGCGCTTCGATTCGACAAGGAGTTCGCCGCGTTCCATGCCTGGCTTGAGGCGAACCGCGTCGAGTTCTTTCGCGGTCACGAGATTAACGTCCCCACGCTTGCACACCTCTGGGATGAATTCCAGAACGAGAGACTCCCTGTTGTGACGTGGGAAGTCGGCACCACGAGGCAAACCAGAAGGTTTCCGCTTGGATGGCGCGAGTCTTTTGGCGTGCCGGCGCCTATGGAGCTCGGCGAGTGGTCGCCCAACTACGAGGGCTTGTTGCCTCATTGGATGCTTATTACGCAGCTGTGGTCGACGAGTTTCGCGGGTACCGAAATTCTCAAACAATCTCTTGGTGAAGCGCGAGTTCCTGTCGGCGTCCTTCTTTCCGTGCTTGAGAAAGAAGAGTCTGCAGAGTTGGACCTCCCCCTACAGCCACGCTCGATTGCGGGGAAAGCTGAGAAAAAAAAAATTGAGGGCACGGTGTGTCTCAAGGTCTCGCGGCCTCAAGCCTGGGCCGCCCTTAGGGCCAGGAACCAACCAGATCCCCAAGCCGACCTCCTCCGAGCTATTCTCGATGACAATCTGAATGATGATGACGACAATCTCAGCAACCTTTCGTCGTCCACGGTCCGCTTCCGAGAGGATGTTCGAACAACGACGTAGTCGAGTGGGATGTGGTTGACCCCCCCCCGCACTACCGCATGCGACCGACCGTTTTGAGCGTGTATTGGCGGTCTCTTCTCGAGAGACGCCGGCGAACCAGCAGGCTTGGAATTGGCCAACAGCCCGAGATAGGACATGGGGATGTCGTGGTAGGGCGACTCCCGCATTCACAATTCCTCTTATGCTCTCACGGATTGCAAAGTATTATTTCTTTCGTTGTTGTTATGGATGGCACCTCCTAGGCTCAAAAAGCCAGAATTATCAACCTGGATGGAGCACTGTCTCCAGCACTTCGCTGTAGCTTGATGTCCAGGGCCGGGTAAACTTGAAAACATCAGACTCTGCGTCCAAGTCGCCGGCCCTTGAGTTTCCGCGCACCCGATTTTGCCACAGCAAAAGGGGCACATCTCACAAGGAGCTGTGTCTCGAACTTGGACCAAAGCGACGGCCAGATCTCGCACTTGAACTCGGCCCAGCTTGTCGTCCTATCCCCAGAGCGAACCAGAGTGCATGTTCGAACATTAGCAGTCTGCTGGCGCTGTCGTAACAAGCCCCACGTTGTCTTGCCGCTCTCTGGCACGCCGAAGACGAGCTGCACGGCCCGCGGGATGGCCACGTCGAGCACACGCGGACTGTTGGTCCAATCCACCGCGGCCTCAAGGAAAGCGGCGTAAAGGAGCTCGAGACACTCGCTCTCTGCATCCTGCACCTCAGGCGGAGCAGACGGAGGGGGCGCGCCGTCATCATCCTTGGCAGCTAGCTTGCTGTCTTCGAGAGTCAATCGTGCGAGGGCATTGAGCAAAGGCGAGACGCGGGGCTTCGGTATGAGGACGTCCAGCATGCTGTTTGTCTCGCGAGAAGTTCCGCAAGCGTGTGAAGACCCAAATGAGCGTGCGGGCCAAGCGTCGTTCGGTATTGCATCATCACGATCTCGCGGCAGCACACTGAGCACGAAGTAGGCATGCGCAAACTCTTGGAACGAAAAGATGGCGACAATCGATGTGAGGGCTCGCCGGACAAGGCCAGCCCATCGTACAATGCCTAAAAGCGTCCGACGACAGCTCCGAGATTCGTGCTCACGCCAGCACCGCATGTCGTCCTCGATCGATCGGACTGTGATAGGGATCGCGAGTGTCTCGAGTGTGCGTCGCAAATAAGCCCGGCGCACGGCGGACGAAATGAATGCACCAAGGCACTTGGCGAAACGCACGACGTCTGTTCGGAGGTCGAGGCATCGCAAGGCGGAAACTGCGCCATACGCCGATATCCATTGGTCGTCGTGGCTTTGTTCCAGTGGTCTTCGGCTCGATTCGCCTGGTCGCAATCTTCGTGCCTCTAGCCTCATGTCTTCGTCATCGCACTCCTTTTCCTCGAACGCGGCCTCCATGACATCATGTCGACGGCACAAGCGCCGTGTGCGGACCTCTGTATTGTAGTCGCGAGCAGCAAGGCGCAGGGCGTCGATGAGCTCGTTAATGGTCAAGCGCGCCGGCACGCAGCCACGCTCGAACTCGTCGCACAGGTGCAAGCGATAATAGCGATAGAGCTTCTTCCAACGGTTGCGGCTCGTAGTCATAAAGGCACGGCTCGAGTCGTATTTGTACTCGTCATAGCTGACGGTTGCGAGCAGTCGACAGCGTGGGGCGCTTGTCACTTTCGTCACCCTAAAGGTTAGCGGTTGGCCTTCCACAACGAACGTCTTTTTGTGTAGTGCCGCGACGAGGTCCGAAGTCGCGATGTGGGATGGCAAACGCAATATTGCGGACAAGCTCGCGTATTCTCCGGCTTGAATCTCGCAGCTCACCGCGTCGTCTGGAGACGACAAAGTCTGCGCACACAAGACGTGCCTGAGCCGATGCAGCGTTCGGCGATCGATGCCTCGTGCGCCGTCAATGCTGACGAGAAGCTCAGTTTGGTCCACGACGGCCTGCGAGCAGCGCTTCGCATACCGCGATTCGTCGTGGTCATGCCGCACCATGTGTACGTATCTTTGTACCCTTGACTTGTAAACCCTTTGGTGCGCAAGTGTGCACCACTTCGGTCGACACGAGCAGCACTGGCCCCTCGAGGCGGCGACCCCTCCTAAAGGCTCGTATTATACGCCGGCGCGCACAATGACGAAAGAGATGGTCACTCGTCCACGATATATCGCGGGAATAGCCGCGAGTACTCGGGATGTCTTCGGGAGCGAGGCGGGAGTCGCAGCTCCTCTTCCTCCCGGCGGCGGTCGGGCGGGACGGCGAAGTAGGTCCGGTCGAGGTCGCGCAGGAAGTCCCAGTGCTTCTGCGCCAATTCGGTGAGCTCGGGCTTGAAGATGGTCTTGAAGATCGGGTCGTCGGCAATGTCCGGCTGACCTGCGAAGGAGCGGGGGCAGTCGGAGAGCTAGTGGCGAAGGACGCCGGGTGTGCACGACGCGGCCTGCGGACAGCGCTCTCTTCATTCGGGCGACAAACAAACAAACAAACAAACAGATGAGTGCGCACCCGCAGGTCGATCCGCAGTCGACGGGCGGGAAGATGCGGTACCATCCGCCAGACGCGTGCGCGTTTTGGTGCCCAGCGCGCTCGAGGACGTTTCGGTCGTGGGCTGAGCAGCCGCGCGTCTCGCAAAATTTGTCGAGGCGATTTCGGAGCTTTTCGGCGTAGGCCGGGGCGTTGGGAAAGCCGTCGACGCCCGCGATGCGGAGCCAGCCCTCGGTGTACCCTTCGTCGTAATGAAACGTCTTGACCGAGGCGTCGTCGGCTCCTAGTTGGAAGAGGCCGTTGGTGTTGATTTCCTCGAGGCGCCACGCGCCGGCCTCGGCGTCCCAGATGGCGTCGGGCGAGAGGAGGGCGACGCGCCGGTACCTCCGCGAGGCGTCGTTGTCGACGGCGCCGAAGATGCGCGCTTCGTGAGTTTCGAGTTCCGCGCGCGCGAGGAGCAGCGGCCACAGGACGAGGCGTTCGAGCTCGGGCCTGGAGATGATGTCAAATTTACAAAAAAAAGACGCACCAGTGTTCGACTTGCCAGCGGTGCCAGGTTTCTTCGAGCCCGACGTCTCGACGACGTCGTCGCGACGCGCGGAGCTCCTCGAAGAAGGAGCGGCCGGTGGCTGCGGAGGAAGAAGAGTGGGACGACGACAAGGCTATGAGGAGGAGGACTCGCCTCGGGCATTGGGAAGGTCGGGGCGCGTGATGCCGGGGTACTTGAAGGGGAACGGATTGGGAAATGCGACGCGCTTGATGCAGAACTCGGAGACCATCATCAGGATGTGCATGCACTTCTCGGCGAGGGTCGAGGTGTTTGCCGGGAGGCCGTCGACGTAATCGACGACGGAAATTTTTGGAAAGGCGACGTCGAGGAGGTAGACCTCGAGGGGGTGGAGCGAGGCCACGAAAGCCCACAAGCGAAGGTCAAACTTGCGCGGACCGACGAGACCAGGGACGTCGACGTACCGTTGGATCGTAAACTCGCCGGGCTGCTTGGTGTGGTGCTTTCTTTTTTTTTCCTGTACGGGCACCTCGCGGCTCGCCCAGGCGGCAAGCGCGTCGAGGCTTTCGAGGTCGCGAGCGCCGATAGTCGCGAGGTGCATCCCGAGCGACAGGAAGCGACGCTGCGGCTTGACGATCCAAGTCGACGGGAGTGTTGCGTGCCGTTTGACGGCTGCCACCAGAGCCTCGGCGCCGCCTTCGACGGCGAGCGCGGGCGTCCCGTTCACCATCTTGTGCACCAAGTTGAAGCTCGGCGTTGTCCACCCGCAAAGGGCGTCGACGTCGATGCCCGCCGCGTCGGCGCGCGCGACGCACGCGCGCCACAGGCGCGACAACGCCTCCTTGTCGCCGACCGTCTCCTTGAGGCCCGGAATCGACGACATCAGCGATCCGTTGGGAGCCAAGGCGTAGTTCTTCTCGTACTCTGGTTTAAACTGGAGCCCGACGTAGACATCCCAGTCCATTTCCCGCGTCTCGAGCAACCCGAGTTTCCGTACCAGCGGCGCGACAAAGTTCTCGAGATCCTTGCGCGGCCCCACGCGGAACCGCCGCAACCCAACGTTTTTTGCCTTGCGCCGCACCTTCTCGCCCGCTCGCGGACTCGTCCGCTCCGGACGGTTGAACGGAAACGCGACGGCCTCCGGCACCTGCGTCGTCGGGGCCGCCGTTGGCGCGGGGGTCGGCTTACGCCTGTGACGACGCTTCTTTCCCTTCTTCTTCTTCTTCTTTCGGCTTGTTCTTCTGGTCGCGTTCGTTGTGACACTCTTCCCCACGACCAAGGGGGGTCTTGGCATCGCGACGTCGACGCCGTCGCCAGGGCTGTCGCGTGTTGCGACGTAGGCGTTGGCCACGATCCAGCCAACCACCGCGAGTGCGATCAACGGGAACACCACCTGCGTCGAACGCAGCCGTCGCTCCATCAAGTGTTTTCGGTTGTTAGTTTCGGAAGGCCCTACTCTACTGCTCCTGAGGGGGGGGGGGTGTAGGGTGGTCGATTCTCCCGCCGTTGCGGCTGGCCATGCCTCTTGGCTCGCCCCCTCACCTGCTCCCGCCGCGCTTGTTGCGACGCCCCCTCTCCCGCTTGTCGGTTCTTACTTAATTTTAATTGTCGCCAGGAGTGCTGATGCTCCCTAATGGGCAGCGCGCACTGCCGCTGTCTGTTTGTACCGACGATGGCCTCGTCTTAGGCGCCGAGGCCATTGGCCTCGGCGCGTACCACACCCCCGCACACATCTACAGGACCCGGATTCCAATTGGAGGTTAGTCCACAGCGGTTATGCCACGGCATCACATCGCATGCACAACAATCATACGAGACGACGCACGTAGTAGCAACTTCGCCGGAACCACATATCCCCCGATTCAATTCCAAGGTGGCGTGGTAACCCCAGCGCGGCCAATGATGGAAGGATCTTCTGCCGGGGCCAGGGCAGCGTCTCCATTGTCGGAGCCGTCGTAGACGTCGTCCTCAGGCTCCGCCGTGGGGTAGATGGTATCATATCGCCGTCGTTCCCAAGGCATGAAGTAGTAGTGACACGAGCCCATGTGCCGTCGGATTTGGGACTGGCGATATTTTTCGGCCTCGCGTCTCTCGTGCCGTTTTCGGGCCTTCTCTTTTCGGATGACAGCCTCGCGGTTGAAGACGAGGCGGGTTTTGCGATGGTTCCACCACTGCTCGCCGCCTACCGTGACCATCATAGCGTTCTGCAAGCGGAAGGCGGGAAAGAGGACGCTCGGAAATCGTCCATGCATCTTGACGAACTCATCAAAGTAAAACTTTCCGTCCTTCTTATACTTGAGGTTGTCAAGGGCGAAAACGACGTTCGCGTTCATATTGTGGTTGTGGAGCGCGTCGATCAGCAGGCGAAACTCGGTCTGCGGGACGAAGCCATTCTTGTCGCGGTCGAAGACGTAGAAACAAAACTTCAATATTTCGGGAATCTCAAAGAAACAATACGTGCAAATCGCGGCGACAAACTCGCCAAAGTCAATCGTGTCGGGGTCGACGCACTCGATGATGTCGAACACGGCATCGCCGAACAGCGTCCGTGGTTCGTGGATGACGTTCTCGTAGAAGGCGGCCATAGATATCATTCCGCGCTGCATCCTGTCGTACTTCTTGAATACGTTCCAAAAGGCCAGCATATCCTGCTTTGTCAAATCAAAGGTCTGCATGGCCCGCTGGATCCGGTCGTCCGACGTCGGCGCGACGTTGACCGCAAGCAAATTTCCCATGTCAAACTATTTCACACACGCGCCTGGCTGTTTATCCCTATTTTAACCGGCTTCGGGTCTCCCCCACCATCGTCCGGGTCGTCGTTGAAGGTCAAGTTCGGATATGTCCTAGCTTTGTCTAATTAACGGAAAAGGGGTCCGCTAGTCTTATCAGAGACGACGATGGGGTCAGCGGTCTCGTCGTCTCAAAGCAGCAGATTGAATAAGGCGCCGACTACTCCATGCAAGCCGTCAGCAGGCAGTCCGTCTCCACGCAAGGGGTCGTCTGCGCACGTCTCTTTCGACAGTGGCGTCAAGGAGACGCATGGCGGCCAGCCTCGCGAGAAGAGGCCACCATTAAATCTGTCGTTTGACTGCGGGGACATTGTCAAGGCCAAAATCGATGGCTTATATTTCGAGGGCATCGTCAATGCTGTTGATGCGGAAGGGCTACTCGTGGATTTCGGAGAGTCCGACGTTCAACGCGTCCCATTGAAAAAATGCGTCAAGGTCATGTCATGGCAAGCCTTGGAAGTCGGCGACACTGTCCATGTTCGCGAAAGCCAGGGATGCAATAGTTACGTCGCGACGGTCATCGCCATTGCGCTTGATCTCTACGGCAAAGTGTCCTACTCGGTCGACTACGGCGATGGTGATCGCGAGGCTGGTATCTGTCCGGACCGCGTGCGAAAAATCGCGTCCGAGAGAAGTACACAAGGGATCAAGTTCCGCAAATCTGTGGCAGCTGTCGTCGCCGCCAACGCATTCAACAAGCTGTCGACCAGGATAGCACGCAAAGAACTTGAGGAGGGCTGTGCGAGGAAGTCCAACGCAGCCACCGCCGCCTTTGATCCACAACGCTGGAAGATTGGCGACGTCGTTCGGGCCAGGCATCCCGCGAGCTCGACGTGGATGGAGGGCTTGATTGAGAACGTCGACCTCTCGCGTTTCGAGTGTCTGGTTTACTTTCAGGAGACCGACGTGTCTGAATGGATCGCCCCCGACAACATCGAGAAGATCATGGCCTGGAGCCAGATCGAAGTGGGTGACAGAATCCAGGCGAAGCCTCGTGGCGAAACTCTCTGGTATGACGCCACCGTCGTCGAGGTCGTGCGGGAACGTGGAGCTCCGGATTCCTACATGGTCAAATGGGATTATGCGGATGGTGACGACGGAGAAAAGGATAGTGACGCGGCAATCGAGCGAGTGATCAGCCCGTCGTGCATCCGCAAGCTGAAATCAACTAGGCATCGACTCAGCGCGCAACGATGGCAGTCCGTCAGCAATATGACCAAGGCTGTTGCTGCATTTCATGCCGAAGGTTCACGCCGCTCATTGTCGGGGCGTAGCGTTCATCCCGCGACACCAACGATCGCTGAGAGCAAGGTCGAAGGTGAATCGAAATCGTCGTTTGATTGGACCACCGCGGAAAAGCTTAAGTAGCCCCCCTGCTTGATTTCACCTTACACCGAGTAGAAAGCTCTGTGGCCGCCTAGATCGCGCACCTCGAAAAGGTGCGATATGCATGGACTCCCAGCCCTGTGGCACCTGGGCGTATCCCCTCGCACTCCCCTTCTGAGAACAGCTCCCTTGATCGGGGCTTTGCAAAAGGGAGGGGTGCTGTTCCAGATGAACAACTGGCCAAATCAAGGACACCTTTACATGTTTCGCGGTGTCGCGACGTCGAAACACGCTTGCTCACTAGCATCATAGAAGCAATGATCGTTGCCACGCCCCTTATTGACCCAGATATTTCAAGTGGGTGTCTGCCGGTCTAGGGAATCAAATTCGCTCATGCATGCTTTTCCCACGCTTCCGCTGATATTACAGTTCACGCCAACCATCGTGGGTCGCAGAGAGCAATAGCCTCTGCACCAGCGCAGACTATTGGCGAATAATAAGACACTCTAATATTGCCGGCATCGGGAGCATGGTTTCAGTCAGTGCAAACACTTGAGGGCAACGTGACGCGTGCAACACAATACTACAAGCTCTCGCAATGATTGGGAGATTTTGACGGATAGCGAATTCAACGCCAGTCGTTGACCTTTTTCCCGTGATAGGCCATCGAAGCCGCAGCGATGACGGCGATGATCCCAGCAGGAAACATCTTCCTCGAGAGCATCAACCGGTAGCTCATGACACCTGCGAGCGCGGTGCTCGTCGCGGCCCCCAGAGCGTGGCCCTCGAGGTCGTTTCCGCCCTGGATGAGCAGCCCAGATCCAGTCATGAGGGACGCGGTCCCCACGCCGCCGAGAAGTGATGGCATCGACTTCGCTCGTACCCAGCCCATGATACCACCTGCGTGAAGAAAAATATAAAAAGCTTGCGAAATGATTCACGCCGGCAAATGCCTCCCAGCAATATGGCACCAAGCGTAAACGAAGCGTGAGCCGACCTGCACACCAATTCTAGCGCGATTATCGAAGCACTCGACCACACACCCGCCCATGCTCTCCAACGAGGGTTTTTACTTGTCGACTGCTGAGAGGGAGGGTTTTTTTGGTAGACTGTTGAAAAAAGGGGGGGGAGGGGAGGGGTGCGAACTGAAGTACCAAGCAAGGGTTTTAAAAGGTCGACGGCTAAGAGGGGAGGGGTGCGTTCGAGTGCTTGAAGGTTTTGGTGCGTCGTGTGGGGATTTGAGGGATGTTGGAAAACCGTTCAGGTGTTGAGGGCAAAGACGTGGGGGCTTCCTTAAAGGCCTGGCCTTGTCGGGCTCTTCGCCGAGGCGCGGGTCAGGCGAAGAGAGGAGGGGTCCCGCCCGAAGGTCGTACGCAAGCTGCCGCCGGACGAAAGTGCGACGAAGTATGACCACCTGCTGGGCGCGGATGGCCTGTGTGGGGCTGCCCGAGGCGGCGACATGGCCGAGGGCGGTAAGAGCACAGCGCGGCCGGCCAAAGGCTTTGGCGATCCTCCATTCGCGGTAGATGCGGCGGTATTTGGGCCGCCTTAGCCTCGGTGAAGATGGCACAGCCACTTTCGACCCACGTCCGTGCTGCGATTCTCGCGGCGCAGGTTTTGGCGAGTCGTGGCATGCCGCACTGGCGTCACCGAAGGCACCAAAGACGCGGCCAGCGACGGCCAATGAGGATTTCTAGTAGCCGATTGAGGGGTGGCCCCGGAGGAGCGGCATCAGGAGCTGGCAACGAGAGTCGACTGCCAATTCGGGAGATGAGAATGGAAGGGAAGAGTACTGTGCGCGTGAAGAGGGCAGCGGAATTTGTAAAGCTGACTGGTACAAGTGGCTGGCATGTGTACGGGAACGCTGAGTGCCGAGTAGTTTTTTTTTTCCAGCGTTGGGAATTCACTTCAGCAAGTGAACGTGAACCACTTCACCAACCACGCGTTATTGGTGAAGTGATTTGAAGTGAACACGTCACCCTACGTGGCCATCGTGAACCTTTGTGAAGTGAACGCCACTTTATTTTTTATTTTTTGTTAACGCCAGCGCCGATCCCTGCCGCGCCCCGTCAGTTCCGTCCCTCCCGCGCGCTATTGCCTAGGTCTGGTGCTCTTAGATTCATTCGCGTTTCGGGACGAAGGAGGAGTTACCGTGGATGGGGCTCAGTGTTTCTTACTATAGGCGATGTGAACGACGTCGGTATATTCGTCTGGTTCTTCCTCAACAACATCCATCTCCAAAGAGTCTCGTGGATGGTGCTCTCGGCGTTTTTGAAAAACTCGGTCTCGTGTCCGAGGTCCCTGTACTTAATCTGGGCCGCCGCAATGAAATTCTTGTGCATGCGCAGTAGGGCAACTTTGTCCGTCTCGTCCGCGCCGAGCAACGCGTTTCCCTCGGTCAGGACAAGATTTCCAATGCCCAGGCAGCGCTCACAGTAGCTCTGCGCGCCATGTGTACCAATTGAACCCTTAGAGGCTCTCGCCATGTCCGGAAGGAACCCATACTGCTCCTTGGTGAGCGGTCGATACAGTTTTCCAACGTCGAGCATGCCGGCAGTTGATAGTCCGAAAGTCAAGAAGGAAGGCAATCAGCTCGCGATCGTTGAATTCGTAGTCGAAGTGACGCACGTAGTTTTCATTATTCCCGCAAAACCGACGCTCACATTCGAGTATAGCCCGCTGAAGACATATTTTGCCGGTCTCGCTGAGGTCGTCAACGTCGACAGTCTTACGTGGCATGGATTTCGCAGTTATGTTCGGGAGATCAATGACTTCTAGCGTCCCAGCTCGCAGAGACTCGATCATGTTGTGCCTGATCAATGCGGCACACGCCCCCAGGTATAAGTGTTCATGTTGCACGAAAACAACGGGGGGGGTCATCCGTTATAGCAAAAATCGCCTCGAATTCAACCAACGCCACCCATTGCTCATCACTGATTGTCCAGGGGAGTCCAATGTTGGTAGCCGTGTACAGTTTGAGCACGTGGTGCATACGCAGCAATGAACGAATAAGTTGGTATCGCGCCCGGAACCTCGTCTTATTGAGGTCGAGCTTGAGCTTCGGCGATTTATTTCCCCGGCTATAATGGCAAAAGCGCTTGCAGATCCTTCAAACGTGTGCCGTAAGAAAAGGACTTGGCTCCATCGTGGGCACTGTTCAGCAGCTCCTGGCGAGCTGGGAATAGATTGATCACCTGCTTGCCTCTGGATCGTGTCAAGTCGCCACATGCCGCTGCCGAGATTTTTGAGATATCATGCTTGTCACACACGCTTCGACCTCAACAAAAACTTCTTCGGCGACGCTAATTGCAGCCCGTTCTTGAACAATGATTGCGGCCGCCAAATCGATATCGATTCTCGCACGCTCCGCGACCACAGAACGGAGCAGAGAAGAAGCCGTGCCGGAATCGGTTTCGTCGTCAGCTGGAAAAAGGCCCACGCACACCGTCTCAACGCCACTCCAATCGGGCCAGATGAAGGATAGGCCAATGGCCTGTCGCTTGAACTTATCCTTGAGTGTCCCGCCGTCATGCAGCACCTGGGCGAATGGATTGCCGAAAGCCGCCGCTTCATAACACTCCGTAACGACGTGTATCAAGATTCGAACAAAGCAGCGATATTCAGCGTCCACCCATTCAAACGGCGCCTTTCGAGTCATGAACTGGCACTTGCCTTTCCCGCCACCGCCGCGGTAATACGCCTCAATTAGGTTGCGATGATCTTCGTCGTCAGTCAAAGGTGCGCTTGGAAATCCGCTGCGACGTGTACACGTAGTGCCGAGCCGAGAACGCCATCAGGGAAGAGTGCTTTGCCTGGCTGCGCATGGCTATGAAGTATCTCGCAATATCCGATTTACCCTTCGAGGCTGCCACAACGCCCACGGCCGTCATAACGCCCTCCTTTTCTTGGCTGTCTTCTGTTTCTTGGTGAGCTGTTGACGTCCCAGCTCGTCAAATCCTCCTCCGGATGCGTAGCCTTGAAGTGGGCCCCAAGAGGGCTTGGTCGTCTGCCACGTGCCTTTCTTGAAGTCTTTCGTCACCTTCAGGCGCCCCCAGCACCGGATACACATATGCGTCGTCGCCTTCCCACTGGTCAACGCGGTCAGGGTGATGTTCCTTCAGTCGACGCACGCAGTCCCACACCTTGGAGAAACCTGGTTCATCGTCCACTTTTGCCGGGTGTGTTCCACGTCACAACATCGACGTCGCAATCGGCTCGTTCTTGTGAACTTCATCCTTCTGTTCCGCGTTTAATTTCCTCCTCATCATCAACATTATCCTCCACCTCCAGGTAGCGCGGCTCGACTTCGCTCATCAGACTTGGCCGTCAGCCAAAGTGAATGAACGTGAAGTGAACATTGGACTTCGGACGAAAATTTTCTGTGAAGTGAAGTGAAGTGAACCAAATTCAGTGAACCTAGTGAAGTGAGCCCAGTGAATTCCAACGCTGTTTTTTTCAATGGCGCAACTGCGAAAAAAGGGACGGGGAAATGTCCGTGCGGGGCGTAAGCACGGAGTCGCGACCGCCACGGGGAGGACTATGGAGGTGACGAAAAGGGATCGCGCGACGACTACATCGACGCCGCCACAACATGAAAGGGGCAAAAAATCTAGTACGAAAGACTTATAATAACAAAGTCAGCTTGATGGACGGACGCACGTTGCACGCGCGCTTTGGGCGCGCACGTGGTGAGCATCGAAAAGCGAGAGGGGGTTGTGGTGTACGTTTATGGGCAGGGCACAACGGCCGGTCATATTGCGGGAAAACAAGGCGGCCTCAAGCTGGGCGAAGTACAGAAGGGTGCAGCGAGGCTCAAAGCTCTAGGGGGAGTCGCATCGGCAGAAATCTTATATGGCGCACGTGCTTGATCTCATGGCGGCACGAGCAGTGAGGAAATATTTTAGAGGAGGACAGATTTGAGAGCGTTGAGAGTGGTCGTCAATCCGAAGCTGACGCGTTAATCAGAAGACGTGGTTGGCGCGAGAGGCGACGCTTACACAACCTGTGAGAGAGAAAACGATGATGAAAGACGTGAAAGTAACAAAGACAGCTGCAAGTAAAAGACAGCTGCCAGGGCGCCGGAAAACGGACGCAAGTCGCTTTGTTATGCAAGTCGATCTTGGGCATGGTCGCGTGTCGAGCAGTGTGTCGGCGCTGCGCGCGTCGCTGGGCAAGTAATTCAGAACCAGGGTAGTTTTCGCAGTCGATGCACTTGCACTTGATTCCGCAGTGGACCGAAGCTTCGAAGCACTCGCAGTACTTTTTGAGACACCGACTTCTCTTGCAATGGCAGCCTGAGGTGTGGCTCTTTGCTGGCGTAATTTTGGCCATGAAGGCGTTTGGATTCTTCCCGAGGATGGCTTGGATAGCTCGCTGGCGGTCGGCTTCGTGCTCGTCGTTGTTGTGGCAGTTGACGCAGTTGCACGAGTCGCAGAGACGACTGGCGGCGAAACAATCGCAGTAGAGCTTAAGGCACTTGGAGTTTTTGCAGTTGCACTTCTTCACGCGGGGCGACGAGACCGTCGAGCCGTTGTTCGCTGAAAGCGAGGGCCGCGTTTTCGGGACGGCGACCTTAGGGTGCTTTGGCGTAGATATGTCTTTTTTTGTCTGATTTCGTTTCGGCGGCCCTTTAGGCGCGCGGTTCTGCGCCTCTATGAGCGCGCTCGCAGAATAAGACGCAGAGCTTTCAATCTCGTCGTCGGTATTGCTGGATTCTGTTTGTCGCTTGCCCGATTGTTCCGTCGCGTCGGCCTTGGCACCCATCTGGTTCTGGCCGAAGAGGGGTTCGGGCGAGACCTGCCGACGAACGGCGCGGAAAAAAAGATTACCCTCCGTTTGGTCGGAGAAGACGGTCTCGAAGTTATCAAGGACCTTGTCTTGGTCGTCTTCGTCTGTACCCGCGCGCGTCAGGACGTTGATGCCTACATCCGCGACATCCGGACGGTCGTCTTCCTTTTCCGGTTCGACCACCGACACGCGGCGGAAAAGTTTGGGTGTCTCCGTAGCGGTCTTGGCCTGCTGGGCGAGGAGGCGGGCTTTTCGAACGTCAAAAGACTCGAGGACGAACGGCTCGCCGTCGAGCTCGTCGTCGTTGGTGCCACAGTATTGGCTTGGGTCCGCCGGCTCGGTCCTCGGCACCCGGCGCACACAATGTTTGAAGTCAAGTATCTTTTCGGCGGTACCACGGGCGTCATCTTCTTCTTCGTCGTCCTCCTCTTCCATACGCCTCTCGTCGCGATCGTTGGTTCGCGCGCGCGATACTGCGTTCACCTGGTCGATTGCTTGGCTCAACTCGAGGCTGTACGGCACGACTTGCACCGAGACAAGCCGACGGGGTTTTGCTTTGGGCTCAGAAAAGTGGCCCAGCCAGCTCCCGGGTCGGTGGTCGGAGTTGCGCTTGTTCCTGGATGATCGCCACCGCAGATTCGAGGCGTCGCGGTCGTCCCTGCAGAACTCCAGACGACGATCATTGTTGCTGCTGCGGCCAATTGAGAACGCGGGGCGTCGGTCTGGCGTTTCTGGAGGGGGTGCCGTATTTCCCGAAGAGCTCACTCCCGGCATCTTCGGCATGAGTGGAACGGCGCGAGCGTCCTCCTCTGCCGCCACGCTCGGCGACGACGCCAGCGCGAGATCCCGGCTTCCGATCGGCGAGAACGAGCTGGTATTCAGTCGGAGGTAGTCTGTCCGTGGGGTCGCGGGCTGGGCCTGGTGCATGCGCGCCGCCAACGCCGAAAATGGCGAGTCTTGAACCCCCGTCATCCACGCCCTGCTCGCGTAGGGCGAGCTCGACCCGCACGCGCGTCGCTTTGTCGGCGACTCAGAAGTCGGCGACTGCGGGAGTTCCATTAATGCCTCGATGACGGCCATGGTACCATCGTCGTCACAACCGTCGAGCATCCTCAACGCCTGCTAACCGACGTCGCCACCGGAAAGGCGCCCGCCGAAAGAGATTTAAGTAGTAGTCCCAAGCGCACCGCGAAGAGGCAAAATCGAGTTTCTTAGGTGTTTTGGCGCCGCTGTGAGCTTCGCATCGACGAAACACACGGTCGTGCGCCTCCACAATTGCTTCGTGTTACCGCGCGAAGCAGCACAGCTTTAAAGAGAGGGGACGCTGGAGCAGCATTCTTAATAACGACAGCTTTTTACTGTCGGGGGGTTGACAAGGGCTCACCTACTGGAAACCAGTACACTAACTACCGTAAGCGGCTTCAAAAGCTACTTCAATAAATTCTTGGGCTGAGTATCTATAACTAGCCACAGCCAATAATCATCAGGTCTGCTGACACAACCGGATACGTTAGTAACTTGGGCTGCTGTAAGTGGAACTGCCCTTACGGATTTAAAAACTGCCTGCTGGCATTCGGAATGGCAGTTCACCATCAAGGGCACTGCATGGATTTCGTTGAGCAAGCGAGGCTAACCACCCATTGGCGGTCAATAAAAAAGCGTTGGAGAGTGGCGGGGGAGCTCGGGTCGACTCGGGAACAACAACGACAACCCCCGGGCAGAAAATAAGATAGGCAGGAAGAATATGGCACATGGAGGCAGGAGGTACAAAGACGGCCGGGCAGACAATAGGCAGTCACGCGAGCGAAAACCTTGATGATGAGATCGAAAAACGTTAGGCGAGCACAGCAGCGAAGATGGATGATGGCGTGAAGCGCAAGACGGACTGGGAACGGTGACACTATCTATCTATCTATTTATATATACGCAACGCGACATTGCCGACCCATCCGTATCAAAGTACACAGTCCTCCGAGGCCGAACCACCCTGACGCGGGTGGGCGTTTGTACTCCAGATATATGATCCGCGCGGATATAAAATGAACGGCGTTTTTTCTATCGTTCGGCAATACGTATTGCCAGAACCAGGTCATGTATGTCGCGAAACGAATTAATTCCAAGGCTTGTTGAAGAGGAGCTCAAATGGAGAATCGCAGTGGAAGAACTTAGATGCGACCCACCACTTAGGGCGCATCTTACTTACAAGCAAACCGCGGATGCAAACCGCGGATGGAGCTGCGACGTCGTGGATAACGACGCGAACCAAAGAAGGGTCGAGGACGACACGACGCGACAACGTGGGAAGGCGGCGAAATAAGCGGTTGCCTAGGTCACGAGTGGGGGCTGGAGTAGCTCGTAGAGTATGGAGAGGTGCAGGTAGCGCCGCTAAGACGTGGAGGCAACGAGGGCGTGGAGGGATGTTATTGTTACCAGCGAGCCTGCTTGGCGATGGCGGGCTCCTTCCACTTGAAGGGGGCGCCGGGCACGGGCCTAGAAAACGGCGAAATGTTGGGTTTGAAAGAAAAGCGCAAAGCAACGTACGGAATGCCCTTGGCTTTGCAGGCGGCGAGGATCTCGTCAACATCGTCCTCCCAAGCATAGTGAACCATGTGGTTCGGGCGGTGGAGGTCGAGCTCGGCCTCGAGGCTGCGGAGTGTGAGAAGGGGTGGCACAACGAGAGACGCACGCCTCGTGGGTGGCGGACATGGCGGAGCGTAGGCCGGTAGGGTCGTACGTCTTGACTGCGGGGTTGCCAAATTTTCCAGAGGATCCGCGGTCAGGCGCGTCGCCCTCGGCGATCTCGGCGAGGTCGCCCGGCGTCAGATGCTTCTTGGCCAAGACGACCGTTCGTTCGCGCGCCCTGCGTTGTCGTCGTTGTGGCGAACCTCTAGCGACGGCGTCGCACTCACGCCCGGCGCACGTCGCGCGAATAGTATTTAATGTCGAAGGTCATGTCGGGATTCTCGACGCGTGGCACGACGGGCGGCGGGCGGCTCGCGGGGGCGGGGTAACGGTAGCCCTGGATCCGCTCGACGCCCTCAACCTTCTGGTTGGCCGCGGGACCCGGTTCCATCGTGTGGGGCCGCAGCGGCTTAAATTGCAAGTTGTGGAGCTGCGACGGGTATCAATCAGAGGCGCTACCTCAAATTAGCTGCGCACCCATTTTTTGATCGGTTCAGGCAAGAACTTGGCAATGATGCCACGCCCGACGTACGACATCGCGCCACACTTAGTACTAACCCTAACCACAGCAGTTCTGCTTTGCCGCCGGTCGGTCTCTCGCGCCAATCTAAGCTGCTTTTATCCAGCGCCCGCTCTGCCCTTTAACCTTTGAGTTTATTACTCCTATAATTTAGGGACGCCAAGACGCTTGAGCGCTTACAGAAACGCCAACGCCCCCCGGGCGCCGGGTCCCTGGCGGCGCCCAGACGGCTAGGCTCGCGCTTGGCCGTCCCCTACAGTCGTCGGCTTGCGTCTGTAACGTCCTTCCTTCTTTAAACTTGTACTCGCCCCAGCTTGCCATTCCGCTCGAGGCTCGGACCCCCGCCAATCTAAGCTTCTTTTTTCATTGTGATTATTAATTAACCTTTGAGATTACTCCACAAATCTTTCATAAATAAACCCTTACACACAGTTTTTGGTGTCCCAAAAAAGAAGCCGCAGCATAATGGGCATTCCCGACGACAACAAGCCGATATTCACGTCGCACATCGTCCTCCTGGTCCTCTCGACGCTGACGTGGATCATGTGCGCGGTTTTGCTCGAAGAAAAGTTCCCCAATCACATCCATGCCTGGATCGTACGTCATTGGGGGGCTATCGCCGACGTGAGTCGTAGGTCTTCCAACTGTGTCTGGGCTGCGCCGAGACGGCCTACGCGCTCTGGGTAGGTCGCCGTCCTGGCGTCATAATTGTCCCTCGCAGGCGGCGATCTGGGACACTCGTGACACGACGTTCTTCGAAAGAAAATCCGAAACGTTTTTGCTCGTCGATTTGATATTCATCGTCATGAACGTCGCCACCAGCGTCACCGGCGCCGTCTACTGGCGGAATGGCGACGCCGAACGACAAATGACCTTCGACACCGCAGTCATTTTCGCCTGGCTCACTTTGGTCGTCCTCATCCTCATCTTCTTCCAGGACCGCGTCAAGATGCAGTCGGCTTAGCGATTCCGGAGGGCTAAGCGGCGGCGCCTACGACGACCGTGTTGCTCGCTGCTGCTGGGGGTCACTGTGTTTTAGGAGGGTGCTCCTTTCGGTGCGCTTTTGGGTTTTATAGAATATATCTCCACGATGGCGAGGGCATCCGTCCTCCCGGCGTAGGTTGGCACCTGTTCGTTCGCCTCCCGGGCGGGCCGGTTGGTAGCCGGAACGCTCGCAGTGGGACGGGGTATGGCCGGGGGCTCAGACGGGAAAGTTAGCGACGTGTTGGTCGTCGGTCACATCGCGTTCTCCGCGTCGCGTGGCGACAAGCCTGATGATCACTCGCCGCCGCTCGCCTTTCGTCGCCCCTTGTCTACACACCCGGCGACTCTAATCTCAGCGCCACGGCGCTGGGATTAATAATAATTACCCTACGCCCCAAGCGCCGGGCTGGGAAATAGGTATTAGTTGGATTAGCCCCACGGTAATGTAGTTTGCCGACTGCTTGGAATTTGAAGGAGAGGCAGCCAGGGTCGTCGCGGGTTTATGTGCAGGGGGTACCACTGTGCAGAAAATATGTACAAAACGATTCGGGCTGCGCCATTGTGGAGAGGATTCTGGGCGCGTCGTCTCACGTATTGAACTGAACACCGTCACCAGCCGCCGAGCCGCCCTTGGCGCCGAGAAAGGGTTGCGCATAAACGGGGCCAGTGTACCAGGGGTGCTCGATGGCATTCTTTCCGTAGTAGCCCATGAGGTGTTTGAGATCCTCGGGGAGTGCGCCGATGACGTCGGGAGGCATGGCGTTATGGAAATTGTGTTCCGAGCGCAAGAAGCCGAGGTTATAGATGAACAAACAGCCCTCGCGCGTGGTGTTGTCGACGTCGCCCGGCATGTGCGAGCCCGCCCCGTGGATCGTGCCGCCAGCCCAGAGCAAGACATCGCCCTTGCGCATCTCGGCGACGGCGAGCTCGTCGGCGGAAAAATCGGTCGGTTCGCGCGCGCGGCAGCTCAAGTGCGATCTCAAGGCTATCCTCGTGGCGCCGTTCGCCGCCGTGAAGTCCTTGATGGCCCACATCGCCGAGAGCGAGAGATGCGCGTCGCAGGCCGCGAGCTCCTTTGCTGCCCACATCGAGTCGTCTCGATGGAGATCCTGGGGTGGCGCGGGTTCGCCGTTGGGAGGGTGCACCGAAATGACCGAGCACGTCCCGAGGATGATGCGCTTGCAGAAGGGTTCCAGGAGATCCCTCGCGGTGCCGACGACGAGCTCGTCCACGGCGAGTCGCTGCGCGACCGTTGACTCGGCCAACGGCTTTCCGGCATTCCGGGTCGTATCGGCGCCGGCGAACGACCCCTTCGCGCCGAAGAATGTTCCGTTTCGCTCCCTGAGATCCACGCTCAACGCGTCCATTGCGGCCTCGTCCGCCGCCCCCTCGACCACGACGGCGCCGAATTCGCGTACGATACTTGCAACCAACTCGGGTCTTGTCGCTGATGCGACGACTCGAGGGATCGGTTCAGCGCAGTTGCTGCCCCGGACTCCATCGCACAGTTTAATGAATGTCGCCACAAAGAAAAAAGCGCCTTGCACCATCATCATCCCTTTCCGACGAACACATATAGGGTAAGTGTTGACGTAAGTGTTTTGACGTTTTTTGACCTTGAGGTGGTGCCCAAGCGCGCGCGCGCGCGCGCATCCAGGAGGAGGGATAATCGCGACGGCGCATAATTGTCATGATTTCGCGAGCAGCGGCAGATGGGCGTTGGCCTCGGCGATTTCGCCAGATGACGCTGCTGCTGCTGCTGCTGCTTTGACCGAAACGTACGATGGACTCCGGTACCCTAAGATCGCCTGCGGACGCACGCGGGTCACCTACATTATTGCGCGCCGGATGTCTGTCTCACGTCGGGAGGGTCGCCGAAGTCGGGGTCGATAGGCACCCACCACAGCATCACCGTGCCGTTTCCGAAGACCGCCGAGAGAGGCAGCGGGTTTCCGCCTGTCGTCCGTCGCGCGACCGCGAACGATCACGACGTACCAGCGATGGTTTTGCCCTTGGCGAGCTTGAGCCGATCGATCGTTCCAACACCGGTGACCTGTCCCAGCGGTGAGTATCCTAGAACGCTGCGACACTCACGACTGAAGTGATCTGTCGTCGCGTCATGTTGCCCGTGAACGCGAGCGTAAGCATGCCGTCGACCGCCTGGGCGGGCACAAAGTGTGACGTCGTGAACGACACGCACACGATACCAATAAGACCGCGAAAACGCGCTGGGGCCATGGATATGATTGGAAGCCGTGGCTTTCGAAGCAGTAGTATCCGCAAAGCGCGATCGCGAAAAGGGCTTGCGCGACGCAATAGACGAGGAACAAGATCATGTGCTTTTGGTTTTTCGCGCCGACGCAGTTGTTTGTGTAGGGACAGTGGTGATCCATGCGCACGACGCAACGGCGGCACTTGGAGCAGTGGTAGGCGCTCCTGGGTTTGTACGCGTTGCACTTGGCACAATACCCCAAATCCGACGTCCCCTCCCCACCGAGCGGCTGCGCGTCGGCCGGGACGCTCCCCGGATCTGTCAGCATCGTTTTGAGATGGGCCCATATGGCGAGCGCCGAGGCCGCAAGAAACACGTACGCGAAGACCCCATACCAGACGCGCCACACGAGGCAGAACAAAATGACGACAACATCAGCATAGAGGGTCAACACGTAGGCCCCGACGACATTCAGGGCCGAGAGACAATCGGGCCGCGTGTTGCACCAGCACTCGGTGCCTTGGTGCGTCCCGCAGGAGCCCATCGCGAATCAGCTGGTCATCATCATCATCGTCACTCAAAACACGAAAGCTATTTTTTTCCTCCTCTTGAAGAGTTGGGACCCACGATAACCACGTCATCATCTACTACACAGAGTCTCGGTGAATTCCTTGACCGTCGTCGTCGTTGAATTATAACGATGAGTTGTAGCTTGGTTGTTCGGAGATTGACTGCGCTCAGCGCCATCTTCGTCGTCGTCGTTGGTCAACAAGGCCTGCACTCAGACAAGAATTCGACGAAAACAAGCGAAAACGCGACATCATCGCTCGTGGAGATGCTATCGTCGCCATGGATCCACCTTCGCGCGCTCTTCAGCGATGAGGGCTCGGACTGCCTTCGCAGCGGTGGCGGGAAGGTCCCCTATTTCAACTCGTGCGTCGGGTGCTCGATTGGCTCGGCCCAGCAGTGCGTCCTCGACATGAGACGAAACGTAAGCTTCAACGTTCCTCCGGACTGCACGCTCGGAAAACTAGGGGCGTCAGTTGGCAATCCGGGAAAAAACGACGACCAGACCTGCTGCGCGGTCGAAGGCAAAAGGGAGACCTACGCGTATCCCGATGCCTTCAGGTGCTTGAAAAACATCAAGTGTGTCGACTCACACATTTACGCCAGTCTCAAGAAGGAGTGCGACACGCTGTGCCCAACCTGGAAGAGCATTTGGGAGGACGCCTGCGATCCGAGCTCGTTCGACGGTGCTATGAGCTTGCGGCCCACCTCGTTCCCCCTCATCGCCGCCCTTTCGCTCCTCCTTGCTCTCGGTCACCATCACCTTTCCTAAGAAAGTAAAAGCGACGACGGCCCAGAAAAAACAACGGTTTAATCACCACCACCTCCTCCTCGTCGTCGTTGCCAAGGCCCGGGCGGTCGGTCGGTCAAGTGCGTTGGATGGTAGATGATTCTGGCAGCGAAATCTTCCACGCGAGTGCCCCCTGTTGGTCGGCCAACGGCCCTTCAACAAAAACAGTTGTTTTGCTGCGAAGGCGAAGGTCCGATCGATTAGGTTGGATGGACGTGGCTGCGCGCTTCGTGAAGAAGGTGTTGCTGCTGCTGGGGTCGCGCGACCTTTCGGAGCAGAGCGCCAAGCAGGAGTACGTGACCAAGTGTGGCCACCTCTGGCGTGTCGACTCGAACGGGAAGTGGGTCAAGCGATGGTTCGAGCTGCGTAAGTTTCGAGCGCTCCCTCCCTGTGGTGACCTGTCCCGCAGGAAAGGACGTCCTCGCGTCGTACAAAGCCGAGGATCGGACCAAGTTGAAGAATGTGCGTCGTCGTCGTCGTGCACGAGGCGTAGCCATCCCCCCCGCAGGCGATCAAAGTCTCCAAGATTACGCGCATCGAGCTCTCGACTGACGCCGAGCGGCCGACGCACTTCGTTATGACGTGCGGGACCTCGAGCTACCCGTTTCGCGGCGAGACTCCCGAAGACGCCGCCTCTTGGGTCGACACAATTGGAAAACGTCTGCACGTTCGCTGAGGTGTTGTTGTCGCGACAGCCGCGCGAACGTCTGCACGTTCGCTGAGGTGTTGTTGTCGCGACAGCCGCGCGGAGGCGGCGGCCTCTCAGTTTTGTTCACACTGTCCCGAGCTCCGTGTACGTAGTACGACGTCGAACGCCGAGACCCACCCTCCAGCTTCCTCTCCTGACCTAACTCCTCCCTTTTTTTTGCAACGGCTCAAAAGGGGAATCTCACCTCGTGCAGTTTTTGTCAACTCGCATAATAACACAGTAAAGCGGGTGTAGAGGAGACCCCAGCTCGATGCAGGATATGGGACGTCCCTGTCGCGAAAAGGTCAGATCTCACGCAGAATCAGCGGGGGAGTGGCCGAGGGCTCGTTCGAGTTCGGCGTCGACCTGGGCGGCGATGGCCGCCCGGAGCGCGTCTGCCCCCTCCGAGCGAGACGAATCGAGTCGTTCCGTCCCGGATTGTCGCATTTGTCGCATCTCTTCGATCGAACGGCGAGCCTCGCGCGCCAAAAATTCACCGCGAGCGGAGATCGACCTCAGGCTGTGCGCAAAGTCTTCGAAAATGGGTTCCTCGCGCCGCACGACAATCTTCGGTAGCTGCGGTCGAGGCTTCGCCTCCGTTGGCTTTGTCGTCGTCGCGATCGCCTTGGGCTCTTTCTTCGCCCCGCCCTCCTCCTTCCGCAACGACGACCGGTAATTGACGTAGTCCTGGTGTTTGTTCTGGATGTCGTTTAGGAATCCCATCGTTTCCTCGTCCTCCTCTTCCTCACCCATTCCCTCCCATTTCTTGTAGTTGATCGCCGCCATTGGTGCGGCACACACACTTGCTGAGCGCCCGACGCGGACCTGGCGTTGTGCTCGCGCGTATAATAATTATGGGTTTGGAGGTTGGCCCGTAACTAGAGGTCGTGTGACACCAACATACCACCACGAACGAGGCGCGGTAACTTCCCTCCGCCCCGCCCGAAAATGGCTGCGACGCCGTGATAATAATAATATTAATAATCCGCGCGTCGCGAAGAGTCTGCTGCGTGGACTTCTCTCGAGACGAACGATCCGACGACGGATGCAGGGCATGCAGAACCCGGCGACGACAGGAATCGCGTCGTTTCGCACCATGCAGACCAACTTGGAAGGAGGTCCTTCTCGCAGCAAAGCCACTATGACTTCAGCTCATCCAAGTCACGCAGCACAGCCTCGGGCGAAAAGATGTCGTCATCGTCAGAGGAGACCTACACCGTCGCCGCGTTCGTCTTCCGAGCTTACGAATCACGTCTTACCGCGATGAACGCAGTGAGCGCCGCGATCCCGACAAAAAAACTGTAGACCGCGGGAATGAACAGGACATGAATAAACAACCCGGCGACTTACATTCCCTGCGGCGAGAGTGAGCCGACGACAAGTAAAAATAACGAACCGCGATCACCGACGGCACGATGACGTCGCTGAACGACTTGGCTGTCAGGAACTTAGTCACGACTCCCTCGCCCTGGATGAGCTCTTGCAGCGTAATCCAGACAAATGCCTGCGTATCGATGAGAGGCGGCCACTTGAGAACCGCACGATCATGGCGACCTGCGCGGATAGTCGAGCGACGATGAAAGACGCTGCAAAGAGGACTCACCCGGCCGTTCCAGACTTCCGCGTTCACAGCGAACCCCCAGGGGCCGCGACCGACGTTCAAATTCCACCGAAATTTGCCTGAGTCCGACGGTCATGACGTCGAGAAATGCAGCTTACGCCTTCCTGTGACCGGATCGAAATCGTCGTAAACCATCGTCGGCGCAGGAGCGCTCACACAGCTCGGACGCCCATGTCGACGAGCAGGCTGCAAGCTAGCTGGGGCGGTCACGAAGGCCGCCACTTCGCCGGCCAAGAGGGCAACCACCGTGAACCTCAAGCACGTCATCGAGACCATCGCGACCAAGTCACACGTTCAACCTTGTTTACTCCTCTGGGGGGCAGTAGGGGGGGGGGTGGGAGACGCCAACTCGGCGCAGCGCGTGTGTGCTCGAAGGCGAGAACCTGATGACGGCGCTAATATCGGCGCCGCGAGATCGAAGGTACAATATGCGCAGTCTCTGAGCACAACAACTTGGCGCAGAGTAGTGAATGAATGAATGACTGAATGAATAAATGTCCGCACGCATGATGGTGATCCTGGATGTGGTCCGACGGCTTAATCACGTAGACGGCGTTGTTTTTCTCGTGAAAAACAGAAACACTACTTCGGTCCAATGACTGGTACGGTCGTGTTCCCGACGGCGTCGATGGCCGCGTTGCCAAAGCCCACGGTCACGATCTGGCCAATCTCGTTCCGGCAGAACGGGCAATGACCACTGGTAACATAGACGTCGATCGAGCAGTTATAGCACACGCCGCCGTGCCCGCAGCTGAGGATGACAGCATTCTTGGCTTTTTCGAAGCAAATAGTGCAGACATCCTACAGGTAGGGTCGCGAAGCGAGAAGCGACGACGGTCGCACCGTGGGATCGAGCACGGCGCTTGGTTGCGCGGCCTCGGGATCTAGTACCTCCTGGGAGCTCACGGCCTTGATCGGACTCGTCGTCGGCGACGTTGTCGTCACCGCCGCCGGCGGCGGCGTCTCAGTGTTTTCCTGGGGGGTTGTCTTGACGGAATCTTCTAGCTGTCCTATAAAAATAAATAAATAAATACATTGCGCGGCTGTGAAACGAAAAAAAAAGGCTGTAGGTCGGGTGAGTCTCACCGTAGCTAAAAAGCGCGTTTAAGCCAGCTTGCAGCTTCGCCTCGGTACTGGCCAACATGGCGGTGTAGCTGTCGTCGGCGTTCGAATCGGTAGGCGACTCGGTCGAAAACGGCTCGTAGTGATTGTCACCCTTGATGACAAGCTTTGAGGGTTTCACCATGTTGACCATTCTGTTGTGCGCGTCGACGCGTTTTCTGCTGAGGTCCACCGGTTCGTCGTTCGCGCCGTCGTCGTAATTGTCGCGCAGTTCAAGGGCGAGCATGGTGAGACGCGTGAACCCAATGCCAACGAGGGCCACGACGATGAGCGAGATCATCATCTTTGCGGCGAAACAACTGCCACGGTCCCTCCCAGTGTGCGCTGGTTCGACCAGCGCCGAGACGGAGTGTCGTCGCCCGACTTGCCTGTTTCGATCTGTTGCTCCGTTCTTGCGTGTCGTGCAATGTCCTACGTCCTACTATTTGTTACTACTGCGGGGGTTTGAATTTATAATTACAGTGATGTTGGAGCTCGTAGTGATGCAGGGTAATTATCTAATGACTAAAAAATTATTGCGTCAAAAAAAAATCGCGGAAAAAACTAATTTTAATCCACACGCAGCAGCACGGCGTCACGTCGATCCGCCGGAGCCAAGGAGGAGGAGTTCGCCGCGCACGATCAGTTTTTGATCAGTCGGCGCTACGGGTAGGCCAGCGTGTGGGGTTCTGTGGGGGAAGATAAAGAGCTTGCCGCGCTTCGGGTAGACAGAGTCACGGACTGAAGCGAGCGAGCGGAGGTCTGAGAGAAGGACAGTCGCACCGCTGGCGGCCGAGGTGAGGTAGATGATCCAGGTGTGTGTCGTGCAAGTCGGGTGCGGGTCGTCGGGTCGTCGGCGCCGAGGGCGCCGCGAGAGCCACGCGACGTTCTTGGCGAGGTCGATGTGCGGCTGCATTTCGGCGCCGGCACAAAGATAGCGCAGGAACTTGGCTCGAGGTGAGACGCAGGCGTACGATTCTCCAAGAGCCGCGGCGATGCGGTCTTGGAGCCAGCCCGTCGCGTCGACGAAGTGGCGTCGCTCGAGGTCGCTTTGGCGCCTCTCGGAAACCGCGACGGGCGCGCGCGCGAAGAGCGCGTCGAGCGTATCGAGGCTTAAGGAATCGAGGGCCTCGTCGACGACGAATGCGCCGTCGACGGAAAGGGCTCGAGGCTCACCACGAGGTGGCACCGGCGGGAGGCGCGGCGGTCGATCGCGGTAGGGGAAGAGAGCGGCGAGGACGTCGGGGTGGCGCGCGGCGAGCGCGGCCTCGGGCGTCGCGATGTCGTCGGTCGCAGCGTGGGCCGCTCTCTCGATATCTGCGCCCGCCTCGCGAAGCGCGCGGAGCATGTCGAGGTTGCCAGCGATGGCGGCGTAGACCGCGGCCGTCGCCGTATGCTCGTCGGCCGCGTCGAGATCGAGCTCGTCGCCGACCGCGTGCGCGATAGCCTCGACCTCGCCGCGGCGGACAGCGTCGTGAAAAGTGAGCAGCCGCTTCGCCGCGTGGACCTTGCGCCGCGGCGGCCTCGCGTGGCGCCGCGGCGGCACGGGATGGCGCGGCATGCCAATCTCGCCGCACGCCGCGCACGCCGTCGTCTCGTCGTCGCCATCTCTCAGGAGCGCACGCCAGGCCTCGGCCGGCTTCACGGCGCAGCCGCAGCCCTCGAAGTCACTCTTGCGGTTCGGGCGCTCGACGATCCACTGCCAGCTGTAGCAGTCGGGACGCGAAGACCTCGCCCCGGCCTCCGCCATTCGAGCCGCGCCGATCAGCACTTGCGTCGCCTCGCGCGGACCCAGAGCCCCCAAGCGGGTTGCGATATCGCTCGCCGCGACCGCATCGAGACCCCAAGCGTCCGGGTCAGAGAGGGGCGATGCGCCGCCGAGAAGCAGACTCTCGACGATTGCCGCGCGACCTCGGATCGCCGCGTATTGTGCCAACGGAATCCGACGACCCTCGAACCGCGACCCCAAGCGCACCCACGCCGGTACCGGTCCCAGGCGCCCGTCCACCTCCAGCCGCGCCAACTTAGCGATCCCAAACGCGCAGGCGGCGTTGGAATCGACGGCGCGCAGCAGCTCCGCCGCCTCGGCCGCGCTCGGCGGCGCCCGCACGGCACACTTGTTCTGCAGCGCCCACCGCGCCTGCGCACTCGTCTGGGTCGCCCACCACGCTCACCACCTCGCGACGTCGCTGTTGCCGCGCACTGTCGCGACCCCGACTCGCCTTGACAACCGTGCCCAACATTTTGGTATTTCAAGGTCGACTGCTAAAGAGGGGGGTGTGAGGGTTTTGGTGCGTTGTGTGTGGGGCTGTGCCTGCTGGAAGGTGGCTTCAAGGGTTATTAATATCACCTTGGTGGGTGGGTCTAAAGATGTGGGGGCTCGGTGCCTGTTCGGGTGTTTTATGGTCGACTGCTACCAAGGGAACTAAGAGGGAGTGGGTGCGAAAGTGAGGACGCCGATGCTTGGGGGTACAGTACGCGGCTGTTCTCTCCAACGGCAAGACCAAAGTAAATCTTTTGATCCGGCATTGGCAAGCTACTCAACTTATACCTCGTCGCGGCCCTTTCGCTCTCATTTCGTCATTCCATCGATGCCCGCTGGAACTAGGCATCCACTCTCGAAAAATCGGAACGTCGCGCGACCGCTATTTTGGCTGCTACTTAGGCGCCGTTATCATATCGTTGAAAATCCTGGTAGATGCCGGTGACAAAACGGTTCCTGGCGTAGCCCAAGATGCCGGTGTTGACCGCGATGGCGGCGGTCTTGAGGACGGGGTCGGGCAGGAGGAGAACCGGGCCGAAGAGGCGCCCAGATACCGTGAGATCGAAGGACCCGCGGAGGCGAGCGACGGGAGCGTCCTGAGGGTCGAGGACGCCATTGAGTCGAATGGCGAGGTCGACCTTCTGCGGAGGGGCGAGACCGATGGCCGCCCTGCAGTCGATGTCGCGCGACTCGAGCTCCAGACCCGTCCCGATCTGGCGAACCCTGACGTCGACGGAGGTGGCGACGCGCAGCACTCCAGCAAAGTCAAAGGGCTCTTGTTTGAGCCGGAAAACTTCCGACCCCGCGTGGTCGCCGAGCGCCTCGACCATCTTGGGGTCCCAGGCTGCCCCCACGACGCGCACTGGCGTCAGGAATTCGGCGAAGGCCAACGGATCGACGCGGTCGAACGTCGAGTCGATATTCAGGCGCCCTCCGAACTCGACCGTGTCAAGCGACGTCCGCCGATAGAAGGTGCTCGTTGGTTGCACGCGCGTCGTCGCGAGTGCATCCGCTGTGAGGGCAAAGGACAACACCCACACCACGATTTGGCGACGAGACCTCGCCTCGTGCAGGCGGACGCGCATCATATCCCCAAACTGTTTCAACGCTCCCCTTCGTGCTTCGTCACATTCCTGGAAACCTCAACATCGAAACTCAACGGCTCGAGAATTTTTCTAGGAAGCGACGAAGGAAGCGTAGCGTTCTCGTAGCATTATTTCGAAATTATTATTATGTCGCGGCTTGGCGACCAAACGACGGGCATGGCTATCTCGGAGTACGGAAGCCCAAAGGCGCAGGAGCACGCTGCGCGCACGAGGGGCGCTCTGAATCCACGGGACGTTGGCAAAAGGGGCGATGATGGCACTGTAAAATATCGGTACCCGGTTCGTATCATCAGTCGTCATGTTCGCAATCTTGTCGTGCGCGCCAAATCACACCAATGATGGGCGAGAGGTATTCGGCTTCGGCATCATGATCAGCCTGGAGCAGGGCACAGTGGTACTCCTATGTCAGAGCTGCGGCCGAGGGTGGGGAGCCAATCTCAAAATTGAGCGCGAGGTGCTAGGGTGCACCAATCGCGAACGTCTGCGGGTGAGGGGCGCTAAGTCGTTCAACCAATGACGTTGATAGCGAGTGCTGTGGGAGATCAAATGCGATGCGCTTTAGGGGATTGGCACTGGGGTAGCAGCGACACTGCCACGCGGGTGGTTTCCGACCCGTATCCGTTTGTTCTACATCAACACTAAACAAGCTTCTCCTGTTTGACCTTGTGCGCCAGTGCGATCAGCTGATGCTGCGTGTCAATGGGCGGATGATGAGCCTGGCCGGTGGATTGCGGGTCGCCTTTGTGCGGACTCGAAATCGTTGTCTCGCTAAACTGAGCCATAAGCTGGTTCATGATGGACCTCCTTCCACGTTCCTACACAAGAGGAGGCATTGACGACGCGCGATGAGACTCGACGGTGGGTCGGAAGCACGTACATTCAAAAAATGGAAATACGGCAACATGGTGAGCGGGACTTCCTTCTCGCTCGAGGCCGCAACAATACGTTCAACTGCGACGGTCGCTGCTCTTTGTAGCTGTTCGCTAAGAGGCCCCGTGCCATCGACTTTCGGTTCGGGGACGAAGCCGTCGTGCGACTCGAGCTTGACCATTTCCGGCTGCGTTTGGTTTGGAAATGCTGTCGGAGGGCCAACAACTCCAGAGGTCGGCGGCGGCATTACCCCGTTGAGGGCAGCTCGCAAGCCGCTGTCGAACGACGAAGACAAGCCGCCGGACTCCATCGACGGTGGCATCATACTCAGCGCCGCCGTCGTGCCCTCGAGCCCGGATACAGTCTTTCCTTGGCTGGAGTTGTCAAAAGCAACGCTAGCATCGTACGACGGAAACTCATCATGTCGCGACGCGTGTCGCAAGTCCTCCGGCTTGAACTGCACGTTCATCGACGACGAACCGTCGGCACCGAACGGATCCATGCTCAGATAATCGACCGCCTTGCTGAAGTCCATCTCGTCCGAGGCGCGTAGTTCTGTTACGCGGGCGTCGATCAATTGTTGCGCCTCGTCGGTACCTCCCGGGTCGACGTTTTCTGTCTTGTCTTCGTCGTGAAACGCGGAGAGCAGGTCGACAGAGTCCGCGACACCAAGAATACCACTAGCCCCAAGCAAGCCGTGCTGATCTTGATCCAACAGGTCGGTGATAGGATTGTTCATAAGATTAGCCGAGCAGTTGTGGTTCAGCAGCGTGAGTACGGGTGGTCGCAAATGCTGCGGTAAGCTTGGAACTGGCGCCGGCGACACGGGATTCTGGAACGGCATCGTGGCTGGAGAACGAACGATCTGCGCCGAGCACGGGGACTCGCTGAGACCTGCGCGGATGTGAGCTTTCGTCTCGACTTGAAACGCTCACCGTTTTCACGGAGCCATCGCTTGCGCGCGGAGGAATTCCAACGATTCTTGACGGCATTTTCCGTGCGCCCGGGTAGCAGTTTGGCGATCTCACTCCATCGGTTGCCGTGAATTCGTTGCGTCTCGAACAATATGCTGTCTTCTTCGGGTGTCCAATCGCCCTTCTTTATCTCGGGATCGAGGTGGTTGAACCACCGCTCGCGGCACTGCTTGCCTATCCGACCGGGCAACTGCGCAGCGATGACCGACCATTTGATGTTCCCAGCCCCGTGTTTGAGCACCATGTCCTTGACGATTTTATCTTCCTCGGTCGTCCAAGGGCCCTTGGAGAGGCCGGGTCTCAGGACCTTGTTCCAGCGATGCAGGCACTGCACGTCCGACCGCACGTTTCCAAGAATCGACGCGAGACGCTTCCAGTTCTTCGCCCCGTACATTTCAACTATTTCTCGAAGACGCTGGTCTTCATCCTCGGTCCACTTGCCGCCGACCGGCGCCTTGCGCGGCGGCCGAAACTTGATGTCGACCGTCGGCGCGCCACCGCCCGCGGGGAACTGCTGCGAAGTCGCATGTCTCTGCTGCTGTTGGTCGGGGGATGAGAGCGACTCGGCTGGCGACGTCGGCGCCGACGACCCCGAAAACTGGCCGACATCCAACTGCCCGAGAGTTGATCGCTTGTTCGTGCGCGCCGTGCCGACGTCCTCTGCGATCAGGACGTCCTCGACGTGCTCTCGCTTCACCTGGGGTGCCCGACCCATCGGAGTGTTCTTCATCCCTCCCAAGCGTTGCCGATCGGTGCGAGCCATCACCTCACTCAGTGCAGCTGCGCCGGCCGCAGTCGGCGTCAGTGCTAGATCGTTGAATTCGTTGTCCATCGTCGTACGGACGCAAACCTCGGATCAACGGGCTCGACGTGTCCAGCAAGAGCCACGACCTAGACTTCCGTCGCAGTCACGCTGGACGACGAGTTGACGTTGTTCCCGCGGGTGCGCTGCGCCGAATGGCTGTCCATCGAATGTTTACACTTCGTCAAGGCTTCGTCGAAGTCAAGTCAGGGCTGTCTGTTAAAAATGGGCTTGCATAGAGTATGTTGTGCAGTATGTAAGTATGTACTTTCGGCGCTGCAAGAACATTGGTCACGACGAATGGGATCCCAATGTGCTATTGTCTCTAAAGAATAGGGACTCCTCGAAGGGGCCAACAAAACTGTTTTGCCTTCTTCCTGTTTCGACGGTTATTTTTCTGGCGATAGGGGCCTCAAAGTCAAAGATCGGCCCACGAAGTCATGACACGGTCCACCTTCATTACCCCGCACAAGAGGCAGCTTCGTAGCCCAGCAGATCACGCCTCCGCGCTACGCAACAAGTTTCTCCAGGCCACATCAACAAGAGGCGACATTCAGAATACGTACCCACGTGCGCTTTCTTTTTTAGGCTGCTGCGCACGAACTCGGCTACGCTCGCTGTCGCGCATAGAACGATGATGCCTATCCATGGCACCGAGCCATGCACAAATAAAAA
Organism: Chrysophaeum taylorii; assembly: GCA_029834535.1. Taxonomy (NCBI): domain Eukaryota; class Pelagophyceae; order Pelagomonadales; family Pelagomonadaceae; genus Chrysophaeum; species Chrysophaeum taylorii. The sequence goes on from JAQMWT010000167.1 coordinate 46,256, forward strand.
GACCGGGCAAGGTTCCTGCCTATCGGCCTGCCTGCCTGCCTGCAACACGCGGCTGGGCGTTTCCGAGCCCGGGGTCTTGGAGTGAGTGAGTGAGTGAGTGAGTGAGTGAGTTCGTTCGTTCGTTCGTTCGTTCGTTCGTTCGTTCGTTCGTTCGAGACTTTCGTCGCGAGAACTTGAGGCTGGCTGTGGTTGGTCGCGTGTGGATATATACCCTCCCCATCTCTTCTTTAAAAGGCCCCGGAGCACGCGCGCACGGCGGCCCCTCGGTTGTCGTCGTACATAGGACCCAGCTGATGATGGTGATATTCCATCCAGCACCATTTCCCACTCGAGGGGGTGGATGGATGGATGGCTCAAGATGTTGGACGCTCCACCCGCCGGCGGGGGCGCGCGTGTTTGTTTGTTGATCAACACGAGAAACACAAAGTCGAAAGGATCTACGTAAATAAATCGGCACGATTGTCAACGACCGCGTGCGAAAAAAGACACAAGCAAGGATGGGGAGGCGGGTGAAAGGCGAGGGCACATCTCGAAGATTGGGCAAGGGGCGGAAGCAGGCACAAGAAGGGCAGCAGAGAGTCGTCGAACAGGTGGATAGAGCCTCCTCACGTCATTCACACTTTCCACCCCGTCAAAAGGCGGCCCTCGCTCCCGGGATGATTGGGTTCGGAGATTCAAGCGGAGGCCGACGCGAGGAGCGGGGGATTTTCCGAATGCGGCGCGAGGCGGGGGGTCGTCGTTGGGGGGGGCGGCGAGGCGACAGGTTTCGCGCGATCGCGCGAGGCCGCAGCTTGATGGGCAGCGAGCGCAATCCAGGGCGAGGGATTGGTGACGAAGGCGGCGGCGGCGGAGGCGATCGCGTCGGGATCGGGTCGAAGAGCGGGGTCGCGAGCCATCGCGCGGGCGATCAAGTCGTGGAGCGGCGGCGTCGCGGCGGCAGGCGGCGTCGCGGTGCGAAGCGCGTGCCAGCGCGGGCCCGAGGTCGGAAGGACGGAAGCGGAGGCTAGCTCGTAGAGCGCGATGCCGAGGGAGAAGACGTCGGCCGAGGCGGCGACGAGGGCGCCGGCGAGAAGTTCGGGGGCGACGTAGGCGGCGTCGCCCTCGTGGTCGGGCGTGACGCCGATTTGCGCGGCGAGGCCAAAGTCGGCGAGTTTGAGTTTACCGTCGGAGGCGACGAGGATGTTGGCCGGCTTGAGGTCGAGGTGGGCGTAATTTCTCGCGTGGACGTGCGCGAGGCCGCTCGAGGCGTCGCGCGCGAGCGACCAGAGCGGCGCGTGCGCGAGGGGTCCCGCGCAGGCGTCGACGAGCTGGCGGACCGAGCCGAGGGCGCAGAGCTCGAGCGCGACGTGGAGGTGGCCGTCCTCTTGCCAGGCGGCGTGGAAACGGACGACGTGGTCGTGGGCCCCGAGGGCGCAGAGGGTCTTGGCTTCGAGGAGCGCGACGTCGCGCGCGCGTCGCGACTTGAATGGCCGCCTCGCGCGCTTGACGGCATACTCGCGGCCGTCGGCTTTGTGGCGCGCTTCGTAGACGTCGGCGAAGTTCCCCGAGCCCACGAGACGCGCGACCTCGAAGTCGCGCAGCAACTTTGGTGGGGGCGGCGGCCTCGCGTTGGTGGTCATCATGATCGCGTCGTCGTCGTCGTCGCGCGCCACCTCGAGCAGCGTCTGGTCGGCCTCGAGCGAGATTCGGTCGTCGTCGATCGAGTGGTCGGGCGCGCGGTCGCGAGAAGGCGAGGGAGGGCACGCGCGGGCGGCGATGCCCGGCGGCGCCGTCGTCGTCTTCGTACCCGACGCGAAGAAGGCCGCCGGGTCGGGCACGGGTCGGGGCGACTTACGAACGAGGCGGCGGTCGGCGGGCGATTCGTCTAGCGAGGTTTCGAGGCGGCGGCGCGGGCCGGCGCTCGAGGGAGCGGCCGACGAGACGTCGTAGCGCGGCACGACGTCGGTCGAGCCGTCGACGCGCGCCAGATTGTCGGTCGACGAGTCGCGAGGCGGCGTCACGCCGGGGAATCCCCAGAGCAATCTCGCCGGCTCGGCGGGCGCTGAGACCGCAGCGGCCTCGCGCCCCTCCGGCCGGTCGTCGGACCTGACGCCGAGGCGCTTGGTCCTCGGAACAACGTCGTCGTCGTCGTCGTCGTCGTTGAAGAGGCGCGCCGCAACCGAGCCGCCCCGCGAGAAGCCGTCGTGGATCGCGCTGCCGTCGTATTGCCAGCAGCCGCCGTCGTCGTCGTCCAAAACGCTCCGCGCGGCCTCGGCGGCGATCGACGAACACGCGGCGAGAATCTTGCGAGTGGATCTCGGCGAAGATCTTGGTCGCGACGAGGTTCTTGGCGGCTCGCCCGGCGAGCGCCGACGCACCCGACGCTCTTCGGGGAGGCGCTCCTCCTCCGAACGCTTGGCCGGGCGAGCCTCGCCAGAGACGACGCACTTTGTCTCGCCGCCGCCCGCGACGATCGTCGCCCACGAGCGTCCGGCACTCGCGACGCTCGTGCGCCTGCGCGCCGCGCCAACCCGCGGGAGCGAGTTCGGGAACGACCCTCCGAACGAGATCCGGTGTGGCGGCGAAGCGGGTACCACATCCGACGCCTGCGCGGGAAGCGGCGATTGCGGCGACCGTTTGCGCATATTATTATTTCGGTGATCGGAGAATGAGTTTCGACGAGAATCGAGCAACGCGTCGCTCGCCACTCCACTCCACACGAAGGCGCTCGCGCTCAGCTTTGGCCGTTACACACAACTTTTTTGCATTTCAAATCGAAATTATAGGGTTACTGTTGCGGAAAATGAAAGAACATCAACGATCGCAAGCCAAAAAAGACGGGGGTCGGTCGGTCGGTCTTTCTTTCTCGCGGTTTTGTTATGATGTCGTGATGAGGAAGGGATCTCCTCCTCCTCGTCCTACTGTGGATGGTGGTGACCGCGTCGAGTTCCTGCTCGAGCCCAAGGAGTCGGCGAACGACGTGATCAGGCTGCCCGCGAACGGCGATCGCCTCTTGATCGGCCGGGACCTGACCAACGACGTCGTTTGGAACAGCCATGTCGTCTCGCGGTCGCACGCCGAGCTCCTTGTCGACGAGGGAAAGGCCTACCTCGTGCCGCTCTCGAGCGACGCGAGCCGCATCCGGCTCAATGCCAGACCAACGACGCGGGGTCAGCGTCACGAGCTCCACCATCGAGACGCCGTGTATTTTGTTGGGGGTTTGCGCCAGTACGCGTACGAGGTACGCGTCCGCCGGCCGCAGCCCGTCGACGTCATCAGACTTGACCACGACGACGACGACGACGATACACCCGTCGAGGAACGCTCGGCGCAAGTCGTTGTCGACGAGGACAAGGACGCGCCGACGCGAGACGACGCCCCCGAGGGTAAGCGACGGCGTGTCGACGCCCCGAGCTCCCGAGAAGACGACGACGACGAGCGCTTCGAGTGCATCGTGTGCACGGGGATCCTCGCCTTCGTCCACGTCCTCCCTTGCGGCCACGTCGCGTGCGGCAAGTGCCTCGTCAAGTGGCTCAACACGAAGCGGGAGTGCCCCTCGTGCCGCGCCCCCGTCCCCGCCGGCGCCGTCCTCCCGCCCGTCCACCTCCTCGACAACCTTGTCGCCGAACACGTCAAGGGCGTCGACCACGAGGAGATGTCGGATTGGCAGGAGCGCTGCGACGAGTGGCGCCGCCACCGCCCGGCGAACAACGCGCCGCTCAGGGCGCCGCCGGAACCGAGGCGCGCGGCGCCCGCCGCGCCCGCGCCCCGCCCCCGCCCCGAAGAGCGTGATTTCTTTGCACACCGTCCGGAGGCCCCGAGGTCCCGCCCATTCTCCAACGCGCGAACTAGGGGTCCTGTCCGACACGCCGCGCGACGCCCACAAGATGGAGACATCCGCGCCCACGTTGGTTTCCACCCGACCGCATTCGGTCCACCCGTGAGACGATCGAGGCGCCCAACGCACTCCGGACCCGATGTCATCAACCTCATCGAAGAGTCGGTCATCGACCTCGCCACCTAATAATCTTCCATCCTTGGCTCTATGCGGGACCTCGCTTCTCTTGTTCCTGTTGCGGCGCGCGAACTTTGTCTTTGCGGTGCAACATCTCCTCGTCGGGCGCCCAGTCGCCACCTCACCTTGGGAAAGCGTGTGTTGCGGCGCAATTGTGGTGGTGGTGGTGGTTGTGTCTTCGGGCGGATCACTCCACCGAGGGAGTGCTCTCTCTTCCTTCATCCGTGGGCTCGCTTGCGCTACCGTCGGGTATTGTGGCCGCGCGACGGCGTTTTCGTTTATTTATTTATTATCTGTATGCCTTTCCTAGACAACGCCACCACCAGCACCAAAAGCGAGTGCACTCACGCTTAGGCCACTTTACGCCACTATTTGTTGGGTGACCAAGGGCACCACCTCGCCAGGCCGTCCCGTAGGAGTATAATTATTACCCCGACAAGGCAAGGCAAGACAAGGCAAGGCAAGGCAAGACAAGGCAAGGCACCCGCCGTGCCCTTGTAAAATAACCCATCCACGTGGCGCTTCACACGCGCAGACGGAACAGAGAAAACCAGTCATTGTTCATCATCCGGCCGCCTAGTGCTTGTGACCAGGAGGTCGGAAAATGCCCGATCTCGCTTGGAGCTGAGTGACCGGCGGTGGATCGCAGGGGGATGAGGTCGCCGCGTCGTGGAGATCGGTGCGGCGTTCTCGCTCGTAGAAGCGGACGCGGGCGTCGTCAAGGGCGAGGGCGTAGTCGTAGAGACGGAGATCGAGGGCATTGATACGCTCGAGAGTGGCGAGAACGCGATCGAGGTCGGGCGCAAGCTTGGGCACGAGGCGCTTCCGCGCGCCCGCGTCGGCCCGAAGTTTTGACGTGAGGCGAAGGACCGTCGCAGGGTCGAGGCCGACGGCGCGGGCGAGGAGCGCGGTGTGGTTGGCCCAGGTCGAGCGTTCGCAGACGAAGACAACGTCGAAGCGATCGAGCGCGCGCTTGGCGCGGTCGAGCGCGTCGTCGGCGAGCGGCCGCGCGCGACCGTCGCGGTTCCAACCCGTCAGCATCTTTGTCAGGTAGTTTTCGATCTCCACGTAGACGTTGGCCGGATTGTCGCGCCCGAATTGGCGCTTCCACTCGCTCCCGTCGCGCCACTCGTCGACCCAGTCGGCGAGACCGCGCAGCCTCGAGTGGTCGTGCTTGATGCCGTCCCACCACCCGACGTGTTCGTACCAATAGAGCGATAAGACGCGCGGCACCGGTCGTCGCACGCTCACGACCGTCACGACGCTCCGAAGCGCGATGTCCCGCGCGTCGATCGACAGCCCCTCGGTCTCCCACACCTCGACCCCCGCTCGTCGCGCCGCGACTTGGAGCTTCCCCCGAAGTGTCGTCCCGGCGGCCTTGCGCGCGTGGTAGAGGTAGATCCCGCCGACGCGCTTGCTCAAGCACCCGCGCTTGTGGGTAACGCGCCGAGACCACGACGCCTCGCGCCGAAAAATGTCTTCTCTGCTCCATTCGACCTCTGCGGTGGTCTGCGCACGGGAGCACAGTGCAAGGGCGACAACGACGAGCCGCCTAGGCGCTTCGGTCGTCAACATTCAAGGGTTTAAGTACTAATCTTAAAACCTAGGCGATGAGCCAGTTCTCAGATCCGGACGCGACGGGGCCGATGGCGCAGGGCGTCGCCATCTTTGGCGAGTTTGTGGAAAACGCGCAAGGCGTCACCGCGACGGTTGCCGTCATCGGCAAGAAGAACGAACCGCTTTACCTACGCCTCTTTGACGAGTACCAAACCAAAGAGCTCTATTTCCAGTCCCTAGTCTTTGTCTCCCTCGACGTCATCGACGAGTGCGTCGAGCGAAAAGCCATGCAACAAGATATGTACCTCGGCTTCCTCTGTCCGATCGACGAGTACCAGATCTATGGTGAACCTTAATACCTCGATGATGATGGATAATCGACGCCGCGCGCAGGGTACATGACGAACTCGATGATCAAGTTCGTCGTGGTCCTCGCCGACGTCCATCGCCTCCAAGATTTCGAGTTGCGGGACTTTTTCCAGAAAGTGCACGCCGCGTACGTCGAGTACCTCTTGAACCCCTTCGCCCCCCTCGATGGCGATAAAATCAAATCCGCCCGCTTCGACGCGGCCATCGAGAGGCATGTTGCGACCATCCTCGAAAGACCACCACCCGCTCCGGGCCCCGGCGCCAAGGCCTAGTAGTCTAGTTTAGAAAAGTCGAGCAAAAAAATCAAAACAATGCCATTTTACGTACGAGCACGTTGGTGGTCGTCATCATATTATCGGTCGAGCGAATGCATATGCTACGTGCAGGCAAGCAAGGGCGAGTCCTGCTGCGCCGCACACAAATTATTAAGCTCATCATGACCTTGATAACCTCATCCGCAAACACAGCAGCCTCAGGCGTTTTTCTGATGCGAGACAGCTTCTTGCCTACAGGAAGACGAGGCCCGACCTGGTCACCGTGTCCTTCGATGACGACACTCGTAAGGTCTTTGGGAACCTTTTCGCCAGGCTCCGCGACGTGACGGCGTCTGTTGTTGAGGTGGTCCTCGATGGCTTTGCTTGCAGCACTTCCAGCACCGACGAGCCTCGACTGCCACGCTGCGACAGGCCTACGCGCTTCATGTTCGAGGCGTCCACGAGGCTGTCGCGCCGCACCTGACCCAACTCGTCAGATAGTACCTCCAGGCCATCGCCGAGTGCTCTGCGACGTCGCGGCGAGCCGCCGATACGATGGTGACCCCCGACTGACCGCCGAGCGCATCGAACTTCAGGTGAAATTCCGCCGCGATTTCACCACTCTGATCGGCTGAGCTCGGAGCACACGTTTCGGTACTACGGTGCCGAGAGTTCGGGCGCGGCGTTGCTATTCTCCTTCATCGAGCGTTACACCTACGAGACCATCACGCAGATGTTCGCCGATCACAAGCGCCCCCGGACCTCGACGCCGTCAACCTACAAGTTCGCCCGGACCTCGATGACTGCAGTTCCGGTCTCGTCTGTTACCTATTAGTCAACTAGGGCTTCGGAAGCGAAAACTGTCATCCTGGCAGACGAACGTTGAACTTCACACTTTTTCCGATACGTTTAGTATCGAACATACTCAAAGACTGAGCTGGCGACGACGGTTTCGCCAACCAAGGGACTCGATCCTGGTTCCGATAAAAAGATTGACAGGCAGCTGGTGTTTTCGTATGTTTTCGGTATGATGCAAAGAGTTATGCTCGCGGTATTTGTTCGCTGCAAGCTGCCTTGTCTTCATCTGGTAATTTTAATTTATAAATATATAAAAGAGACCCCTGTCTTCTTTGAATCCACGTGGGCCACTGCGCTCCCTTCCCTGCGCGGCCATGAGAAACGTCTTTTTGGGTCGGGGGGGGGACCCGAGCCGACATGGCAAGGCGCAGCAAGCGGTAGTCGATGATGCGCGGCGCTACAAGAGCGTCAATCCTTGGGCGCTACGCGGGAGAGCGACACGTGTGGGCGAGCCATCGCCGCCGCGAAAGTGAAGGTTGACGCTCACTCGCTCAAGGAGGGTGGGTGCTCGAGCGCGCGAGCAGCGCGTGGACCCCCACCAACACCGCTTAAACTCGACGCCGCTGCCCTGGAACGCATAAACGCTAGGCTCTCAATGCCCATCCAGTTGGACGAGAGCCTCGCGTCGCTCCTCCGTCGCAACAAGTTTGGCGGCTTCTTCACCTCCGCTCGCGCGACCCACATTGATCGCGCCATGAATTTATTCGACATGCTGATGCAGCGACAGATCGCCTCCTCGCGCCTCGATCGTGGCAGGTACCGCAGCCCTTTCGCCGTCGCGAAGGTCCTCGCCCTCCTCGTCAGGTCCTTCTTCGAGGTTGCCTGGGATCCGGTCAAGAATCTCCCTGACACCAAGCGAGCTGACTACTTTACCGGCGAGGACAGCTACTTACAGTATGACCCATGGACCCGGCCAAGCTGGGCTCCAGCACCAACTTCGACAGGACGACCGACGAAGAAGAAGATGGCCGCGTCCGAGGCTGCCGCCTTTGCAACTCCTGCTGCCCTGGTCGACGCGAGTGGAGCTGACCGCATCGAACTGCAGTAAGAATTCAGGGCGGCGTGCAGGGCGTTGCTGATGGCGACGGCTCCGGTGGTCGAGCGGCCCTCGCTCCCCATCAAGCGACGTCGCAGGTCCTGGAACAAATTTGGGGTGTGCGTCACCGACGTCGATTACGAGATCTCCTTGTTCGAGGAGGCCGCTGCCAAGGAGAAGAGCAAGGCTGCGGTCACGGCGAAGGAGAAGAAGCGGGCCGACGCCTGGGAGAAGCGCCGCTCCGAGATCAGCGCAACGCCGAGCGGGCTGTCGGGACCATCCTGGCCAGCTCAAGTCCTTCGTGTACAGCTGCACTGGGAGGGCGCCAATGCCAAGAACAACTTGGAGAAAGTCCTAGTCGAAGAAGCCCGCTTCCACGTCGAAAAGCCTCTGCTTCTGTCTCCGACGCCAGTGCCAGCTCGAAAACAAATCTGCGTCCGAAGAAGCTGCTCCCCCCAAAGAAGAGCCAAGAACAACTTGGAGAAAGCCCTAGTCGAAGAAGCCCGCTTCCACGTCGAAAAGCCTCTGCTTCTGTCTCCGACGCCAGTGCCAGCTCGAAAACAAATCTGCGTCCGAAGAAGCTGCTCCCCCCAAAGAAGAGCCCGCCAAGTCCACCCCCACCGACGACGAGGAGAGCCTGGCCAAGAGCGAGATTTCCGGCTTCTTCGGCGATCTTGGCGATTACTCCGAAGTCGATGATTGATTCCTGCCCGCGCTCTGCGGGCTCGTCGACCCACGCCAGCTCCTAGTCACCACCCCCAAGACTCGCCCCACAGACCACCCGGGCTCGCTGGTGAGGCTTCTCTTGGCCCTCCCCGTCCTCGATTATCGCCCACCACGTCTCGATCATCTGCTTGGCCGCCTCGTCCCTAAAATGGCCACTTTCGTGCAGAGTGGCTCAAAAAATAGAACTAAGGAACTTCAGACCTCCTCTGAGCATGGCCCTCGTAGCTAATCCTGCTCGCTACAACCCTAACAAACAAATTCTTCCGTTGGATCTAGTGCCATTCAAAAGGCACAACGGAATAATTCCAATACTTGAACGGACTGCGAATGTGAAAATTAGAGACCGTTGTGAGGGAGGGAGAGAGAGAGAGAGAGAGAGAGAGAGAGAGACCCACCACCAAGATGGTGACCGAAGTGCGGTCGGGTGTGAAGCGGCCACGAGCGTCGTCGACCTGGGCATGCGCGGTGTGCACCTTCGAGAACAGCACGCGATGCAAGAAGTGCGCGATGTGCAAGACGAGGCGCGAGGAGCCGACTCCGGACGTGGCGACAACCGACAACGCGCGAGGGGCTCGGCGCGCGAAACGCGCCGCGAGGTCGGATTGTTCGCAGGATGATGAGATCGACGATGAGGTGGTGGACCTGACGCAGGAAGGAGAAGATATGAGCGCCATCGAGAGCGCGAGCGAGCCGTCTCCAGTCGCGTCTCCTGTCCAAATGGAAAGAGGTCCCGCGGCAAAAACCGAGATAGCGTCGAACTTGATTCCCGAGTCGTCTCGGTACGACGTCGAGACCGAGATCGTCGGCCTGAGCGCGATCGCCGAAACGATCGTCGTCATCGTGACCAAGAGATTCGTCGAGCTCCGATCCGTGTCGGATCGCGGCGACGAAACCCTCCTCGTAGCGCGGTCGCCGGACGTAGACGACGAGGACGACGAGATCCTGGCGGTGCGCCGTCGTGGTATCGTCGTGATCGCGTCGCGCAGGCGACGGCGACGACCTTGGATTCCTCGAACAACGTCCCGCGCGGCATTCTGGTCGGTGGTTCCCCCGAGATCCAAAGGATACGTATCCTCGCGCAGGTCACCGCGAGTCGTCTGAGGCGAGTCGTCGCGTACAACTTCGCTCGCGAGAGCGTGTACAACGGTCAACTCGAAGGCGAACACCCGTGCGCCACGGCCTCGGCGTGGATCGCCGCCGGCGACTACAGCACGGTCGTCGCGCTCGACGGCGGCCTCTGGCGATTCGACAGGCTGAGCTCGAGCGAGCCGCTCGACGTCGGCGTCGGCGCGCGCGTCCTCGACGCCCGGTATTGCCAGGGCTTTGACAAGGGCTGGACCATGGCGCTCGTTCGGGCGGACGACGGGCTTCCTCACCTCCGCGTCTGGGACGACGAACCTTCGGGACGAGCGCGTCGCGGTACCGCCAAGCGCCCGCCGCTTCTCGTCGTTCCGCTTCCGGCGGCGTCCCTCGCGTTCGCCGCGCTCGAGTGCCACGTGCGAGTGCCTCACGAGGCCGACTGGGGGCGTCCTCTCGCCGCTATCGCGGCCCTAAGCGCCGTCGCCGAGCCCTTCAACGACTGCGTCGAGCACAGGCCCCGGTTCGTCGTCGTGCGCTGTAGAGATAGGACCCGAGCTCGCGCGGCCTACGACCTCAAAGCCGTCGATGCGTCGAGCAGCACCAACACGATCCTCGCCATGTCAGTTTAAACATCCCCTTCCTTTCCGAACCTTGCTTCTCAGGCCCGGCGGACGCGTGGTGCTCGCGCTAGACGCGCGAGCCGAGGCGGGAATAATCCACGATTTTGACCGCAACGCGCCGTTGCTCTTCCATCTCGAGGACGGGTCGCCCATCGCACACATCGCCGCGAGCGCTCTCGCCGAAGATTCTGTGGTCCTCGCGCGCGTGTCTTCGGCAGACCCGACAGTCCTCGTGCTCTCGGTGCACCCTCGGGCCCCGACCGCCGACGGCAACTCCGAATTAAGTTACGACTAGTACGTGCGTATTATCTTGACTGAATCGAATGCGCGCTCCTGCCGACTCGTCAACACCAAAGTCGAGCTAGATGATGTTGCACTGGCGGGTCCACTCTCGGCGGACCGGATCACACCTACGCCAACAGTCTGCACACCACATAATCGTTCGGACGCGTGAAAAGGCGGTGGTCCTCGGCGGATGGGATGGATTACTACAACACTACCAGAATGTTTCCTCGTAATAAAAAGTATATAGAAGAAGGGGGGTCATGGAAAAGGAGCGGCGTGTCGTCGTCGAGAGTTTTATTATTATCGCGCGTACAGAAAGAATGAAAGCAAGAAAGAACGAACGAACGAACGAAGTGCCCGGAGTTTTCAAGCGTGACTCGTGGTTGGGGCCTTCGCGCGATCTATTGAGAGGAGGTGCTCGTCCGTCGCAACGTGGCTTCCACAACGACGATGACGACGATTAAAACATATTCATGCCGCCAGCGCCGTCGCCCTTGGGGCGCTCGAGTTTGGCGCGGTTCTTTGTGATGCAATCGACGCAGGCAACGTAGGCGTCGCGGACGGTTTCGAGCGTGAAGACGAGGTGGAAGTACCACCCGACATCAAGAGCCACAACGCTGGCGACCTGGTCCGGGATCACCATCGGCGTCGTCTCTTTTTGTTCCGAGTGGGTCTTGGTCGAGGTCTTGGTTGCTTTGCTCTCCTCTCCGTTCTTCGTCTCGTCGTCGACGAGCTTCGTCGTAGACTTGATGTTATCTGCGAGCGTCTTGCAGGCCATCTCCTTCAGCAGCGCGCCGCGATCCTTGTGGTAGTCGGCGAGCTTGTCAAAGAGCTCCTTCACCTTGGTCCGCCGCTCGACCACCATCTTGTTGATCTCCATCTGGACGGCAACCCCAAAGTTATTGCCGTCCTCGACCTTGGGGATGTTGAGGACGATCCAACGCTCGATCTTCCGCAGGTCCATCACGCACTTGGCCGCCTCGTTCCGCGTGTAGCTCAAGAGTTGGCCGAGCTCCTCGTTTGTCGTGGGGGTTGTCGCATTCAGCGCCGCGGCGAACGCCTTCTCGACCTCATGGAGGGACTGCACGGACACCGACTGCAGCCGCGCGTCGATCTCACTGATGATCCTCGGCAGTTGCTCTTCGAGTTGAATGATATCGTTCGCCGCCGCACTCACGAGTTGCTCGAACATTGTGTTGTCGTCGCGTCGAAGTTTCTCCGACCGATACCGATCGATCGATCGATCAGAGCGTAATTTTTGTAATGTTGGGACCCTTCGAAAGGAATGGTGGAGGGCTAAGGTAGGTCACTAAGTCCACCACCACTTCTTGGATTCTCCCCCGTTGTCCTCCCAACGAACCGCCTTCGCCTGGCGCCGGGACGCATCCTTTGCGGCGCGTCCATAGGTGGAATCTGCACACGTCGATTTCGCCTCGGCGCCATACGTCTGGCTGCGCGTGAACAAGTGCGGCTCGAGCGTCGTATATCGAGGAGTGACAACGTCACCATCAAAATACGCTGCTGTGCTCGCGTGCTGCCAAGGGTCGGACGGACTGTGCAACAAAGCTGCCGCACGTCGCTTTTCTTGATCGACTTCGAGTCGATCTAGAAAAGAGTCCCAGACATACGGGTCACGATACGGGAACAGTGGGACTTTTTCGATACGTCCGTTCTTGTAGGTGAGTTTCCACGCTTGGGTAATAGATGCCCACACACCCCTTTCCAATTCTCGTTGCTGAGCCTCGCTCTCTCGTCGATACGCGTCGAGTCGGCTCAAAAATTTGGTTACGTTCCCGCGATTGGGCTTGACGTAGTCCACCCCGCATTCGACGCACTTCTTCTTTTTCTGTTCGTATTCATCGAAAGCCTGCGTTGTGCCACACTTGGGACACACTTTTTTGTCTTGCCTCAAGTCGTAGTCTTTCTTCCCGATTAGAAACTCTTTCTCTTTCCGTACCTTTCGACACCACGCCTCCTGGCGCTGCACGAAATTGCCGTCGTCCTCTTTCTCGTTCTCTGCGTCGGAGTCTTTCTTCGTTTCACCAAGGGTATCGCCCCGGACTCTTGGGTGAAACACGCAATTCTTCGCATCATCAAACGATCCGTACAAATGCAGCCGATCTTTGCCGCGCGTTGTCGCCCTCTTCCTCGACGTCGTCTTGGGTTGTGCCGCACTCAGTCTGTCGAATGCCTCCGAATCATCCCCTCGACGGCGTGACTTTGGCTCTTTCGTTCCAAACGTAACCGACCGCGCCAGCAGCGTGCGTTGCATTCGAGACACCTGCTGCTGTTCGCGGGGCCGTCGTTGGCCGAGCAAGCTGCGCGCTGCCAAATGCGCGTTCGGATTGAGCCTGCCTTCAACCCAAGGCATTCCAAGGCCACCAGGGTGTTTCTCCGGGCTGGGCACGGTCATTGCTGGCATGAAAGAACCCTCCTTCTCCTCCTTGTTCCTTTCCTCGAGAATCGTTTTCGCTGCGATCTCCAGCTGCTCGTCGTCGACTGCCGCTTTTTCGAGTGCATCTTTGACACGAGCCGCATCTTCTGCCACCGCGTCGGCAAGATGAGCTACGACATCTTCGCTCTTTGTTTGCACTGCTTTTGCCGCGGCATTCAGGCCAGCTGCGGTGTGTTGGTTAGCGTAAATCTCTAGCTCCCGAGCTGCAGCGGCAAGATTGGAAGCCGCTTGTTGGGCAGCGGCCCGGTTGCCTTTTTTTATCGCATTTGCAGCTGCTAGCAATTTGCTTGTCGACTGCTGCGACTGGTCCAGCGCGCTCCCTGCCGAAGTTTCAGTCAAACTCGTGGCATGAGCTTCGGTGTGATCAGCTGAGCCAACCTTGCGTGCTCCAGTAAATCCTGACATCTCCTCTGCGCTTTCATCGAGTGGCGTGAGATGGTCGTCATCGCGCTCCTTGTTGTCCTCCGTTTCACAACGCGAGTCCTGTCCTCTGACCCGGATCAAACTTCCAGAAACGTTTGACTCCTTCTCGCCTTCATCGTAGTCGATGTTGTGGGTGCCATCGGGGTTGATCGATGCAATGATACCAGCGTAGTACTTTGATTTTCCGCGGTACCGCGCTTCAATTTTTGTACCCACACCAAATTTTGGCAAAGAGGGCAATTCGACGGACGAAACACCAGACCGCGCACGAATCAAGGCCTCCGGGACGCTCGCCTCCTTCTCACCGTCATCATAGTCGACATTAAAGGTGCCATCCGAGTTTACCACGGCGATGACTCCAGCGTAATACTTCGATTTTCCGCGGTAGCGCGACTCAATCTTCGTGCCGATACCAAACTTCGGTGGGGAAGATGATGACTCACCCCCCCGCGTGCCGGTAGCTTCCCTTATCAAACTATCGAAGACATTCGCCTCGTGCTCGCCGTCGTCGTAATCAACATTGTACGTACCATCTGCATTGAGTGAGGCGACAATGCCAGCGTAGTACTTGGCTTTTCCTCGATACCGTGCCTCAATCTTGGTGCCAACACCAAACTTTGGCGACGATGCTGACTCGCTCATCGTCGGGCAAGATACTGCTCTGATTAATGTCTCAGCGACGCTTGCCTCTTTCTCGCCATCACTCGTGCTCGCCGTCGTCGTAGTCTATGTCGTTACCATCAGGCAATTTAGTACCTTTTCCTCGATACCGTGCCTCAATCTTGGTGCCAACACCAAACTTTGGCGACGATGCTGACTCGCTCATCGTCGGGCCAGATACTGCTCTGATTAATGTCTCAGCGACGCTTGCCTCTTTCTCGCCATCATCATAATCGATGTTGTAGGTGCCATCAGATTCATTGAGGCGATGACTCCTTTGATTTTCCTGTCGCGACTCAATCTTCGTGCCGAACAAACTTCGGTGGCGAGGCATGCAGCCCTGATCAACTCGGGCCTCGTGCTCGCCGTCGTCGTAGTCCGTACTACCATTTGAGGCCGCCAGCGTAGTACTTGGCTTTTCCTCGATACCGTGCCTCAATCTTGGTGCCAACACCAAACTTTGGCGACGATGCTGACTCGCTCATCGTCGGGCAAGATACTGCTCTGATTAATGTCTCAGCGACGCTTGCCTCTTTCTCGCCATCATCATAATTGACGTCGTAGGTGCTGTCAGAATTCAGCGAGGCGATGACTCCTGGGTAATACTTTGATTTGCCGCGATAACGCGCCTCGATTTTGGTGCCGACGACAAACTTCGACGTGGCTTCAGATGCTTTTTTTGCTGCCCCACCTGCAGCCCTGATCAAGGTCTCGGAAATTTTTGCCTCGTGCTCGCCGTCGTCGTAGTCTATGTCGTAGCTACCATCAGGATTTATGGAGGCAATTACGCCAGGGTAGTACTTGGCTTTTCCTCGATACCGCGCCTCAATCTTGGTGCCAACACCAAATTTAGGCGACGGAGCTGACTCTCTCGTCGTCGAGCCGGATGTAGCCCTGATTAGCGTCTCGGCGACGCTTACCTCTTGCTCGCCGTCATCATAATCGATGTTGTAGGTGCCATCAGGATTCATTGAGGCGATGACTCCGGAGTAAAACTTTGATTTTCCTTGATACCGTGCCTCAATCTTAGAGCCGACACCAAACCCTGTAGACGATGCCGGTCTTGAGTCGCCCGCAACCCTAATCAATGTCTCGGCAACGCTCGACTCCTTCTCGCCGTCATCGTAGTCGATGTTGTAGGTGCCATCGAGGTTAGCTGACGCGATAATTCCAGCGCAGTATTTTGATTTTCCTCGATACCGTGCCTCAATCTTCGTGCCGATTCGCATGCGCGATATCTGTGGTTGGTCGCTTGTCTCCACAGACTTGATGAGGTTTCTGGGAACGGACGCTTCGCTTTCTCCATTGTCGTATGCGATGTCAAACGTGCTGTTGGGTCGACACGCGTGAACCACGCCAGGGTAGTACGTCTGCTGTCCCCTGTATCTCGCCTCAACTTTCGAACCAACGCGAAGTTGGCTAGTCATGGATGATGCGATCGAGCGAATGAGAGGTAGCGATACGTTGGATTCTTTCTCTCCATCGTCGTAGTCGATGTCATACGTGCCATCGTCGTGGCGAGCGGTAATCTTTCCCTGATAATATCGTTGTTCGCCACGGTAGCGAGCTTCGACCGGCTCGCCCACTTTTAATTCAGCGCACACTTCCTGGTGCGCAGCAGGAAAATCGTCGTTCTGACTTTGGCTGATTGAAAATTCGAGCGAGTTGTCCATTCTTCGCGGCACTTCGCGGCACTTCGCGCTAACCGTCGTACCATCGTTACCCCCATTGGCGTGATGTTGTGCTTAACCGTCTTGTTCTTTGCTGTCGCGGCCAGCGCGCAGCGGTCGCGGCTTGAGGACGTGCGATTCGAGACAATGCTGTTGGAGAAACAGCTCGAGTTCGCGCTGCTCGACTTGCAAGAGTTACGGGCACGGCACGAACGCGACATGCGCGCGTACGCGGTCAGTTTATGTGCTGCATTATTGGTTTGGTCAGCACCTTGCGGCGGCGCAGGTCGCGGCGGCCGAGGACTTGACGAACGAGGAGGTCGAGCAGCCTTCTTTATCCTCGACGAAAGGGGATTTTGAACCACGACCGTGAGAGTCGTCTTCAATGCGTCGCGCGACCGCGACGACGCACAGGCGCGAGCGGCGACCGGGGAGAAGACGGCCAGGAAGACGTCGAAAACAACAGCAGCCCCCCGAAGTGGCGACGAGCGACAACAACACGATGCGTGTTGTCGCGTTTCCCAAAAAGGCGGCGGAGCTGCCGGAGCTGCCGTACATGCGACGCGGCGACGCGCCGAGACGGCGGATCGAAGTCGTCGTTTGGAACAAGATCCGCGGGTTTCTCGACTGGTTGAGACCCGATTTCGTGACGTCGGCGCGCGAGCGTTGCTCGACAGAATGCGTGTTCACGGGCAACCAGCGTGCCGTGCCGCGCGCCGACGGCGTCGTATTTCACGCCAAGACGCACCGCGTGACAGATTTTCCGCCCAAGAGGCCACCGGGCGCCAAGTACATGCTGGTGTCGCTCGAGCAGGAAAAGTACGCACCACTCCTCAAGCACCCAAAGTATGTCGCCAAGTTCGACGCCATCATGACCTACGCCCTCGACTCGACGCTCCCGATGATCAGCGTCCATCCACACTGGGATGCCGCGCGCTACTACGAGGCTCCCACTCTAGGCTGGGAGACCAAGCTCGACGCCGCTGTTGCATTTGTTTCAAATTGCCGCAATGCCGGCGCCGCCGACCGCCTCGCCTTTCTCGAAAAGCTCATGAAGGTCTACGCGGTCCACTCCTACGGACGGTGCCTCCACAACAAGGACGAGCCGCCGCTTCGCGATGGCCAGCAGCGCGGCGACGCCAAGCGTGCCTTGCTTGCGAAGTACAAGTTCTACCTCTCGTTCGAGAACGACGTCAACTCCAAGGACTACGTCTCCGAAAAAGTGTATGACGGCTTCCTCGCCGCAACGTTGCCAGTCTATCGCGGGACGGCGACCATCGACAGGCTCGTTCCCGCCCCCGACGCCCTCGTCAAGACGGCAGATTTTGGCGACGATCCCGCCCGACTCGCTCATCACCTTGCGCACCTCGCCGCGAACAAATCCGCTTACGACGCCTACTTCGCATGGCGCAAGCCGCCCCGCGATACGCCTCGGGCTCGCGCGCGCTTTCAGACCATCATCGACATGACCGCCTACAAGTACACGGCGCTCTGCCGCATCTGTGCCTACCTCGCAGACCACCAGCCCGCTCAAGCATGACACTGGGAAATCTATAGAGATGTGGCGCTGCTGCTGTAGGCAACATGTTCCAAATGGCTTTCGTGCCCCAATCATCGCCCTGGAATCCTTGTTGAACCTTGGGTTCCGTTTGCAATTTTACCCCCCTGACGGCCAAATCCGCGATCTTATTCATCCATGTGAGACTGGTGATCAATGGTAAACGTCGGGGTGGTCGGCGGCGGGCTGTGCGGCCTTGCCACAACGTACCACCTCGCCGGGCTGTCGGAAGTAGCCCGTGTGACGATCTATGACGGCGCCGCGCGCGATGGTGTTGCGGTGAACAGGTCGGGCTTTTATGAGACGGCGTCCGCTGTGGCGGCGGGTATTCTGCACCCGCTGACGCCGAGACTCAAGCTCGGTTGGAACGCGGAGGCGGCGATGCGTGAGGCGGAAGCCTTGCTGTCCGAGGCGGCGCCTTTCGCGACGTCGGAGCTCGTGCGGACGAACACTCTCGTGCGGCCGTGCCGAGATGCAGAGGACGCCGAGCTGGCCCGCGCCGCGGCGGCCAAGTTGGGACCGAAATACCTCGAGTGGCTCGAACCGGCAGAGCTCGATCGACTCGGGAGATGCTACGGCCTCGAGACGATTGGCGGCGTCCGCATCGTTGGCGGTCGGATCGTCGACGTTCCCGCGTACAGTGCCGCTCTCTGGTGCTTCTTGGCATCGACGAGGGCCAGCAAGGTGGCCTGGGTTGAGGCACGCGTTGAGGACCCGCGAGCCCTCGACCACGACGTCGTTGTGTGCTGCGGCGGCGCCATGGCCGCGGCTGTCTTTGCGCGCGAGGGCGTCGCGCGCAATAGCGTCGTCTACAGCCAGTCGCTCGTTGTCGAGTCCGACGTCCCTCTCGGCGCGCCGGCCTTGCTGCGTGGGGACTACGTCTGCCCCGGCGCCGTGTCTGGGCGCGTTATCGTCGGTGCCACCCGCGATCGATTCACCGATTTGGAGACGGAGAATATTCGCGCACGACCAGACGCCGTGCTTGGCCTCGTAGACCGCCTCTTTCCGGCGACTGCAATCGCGGGTCAGGACTGGCACTTCAGTCCCTTGGAGGCCAAGGCCGCTGCGCGCCTCGACGGACCGCGAACGCATTTCGGCAGGCTCCCTTTCGTCAAAGTCGTCGACGGATTGGTTCTCGCGGGCGGTCTCGGCGCTCGCGGCCTGCTGCGCCACTCGCAGGTTGGCCGGTTGGCTGCGATGGCCGCGATCTCCGGCGATGACGCCCACGTCCCCGAGCCGCTGCGCGCAATAGTCATCTGATATTGTGCTGTGCCAGTGTTCTTGCTTTTGTGACACCACCACGGCTTGTGAAGAGACAGAGCTTTCCTGGGGGTATGAGGCTCTTGCGGTGAAATTTCATTCTGTTGTTTTAGTTTCCCCGCAAGCGCGCTGCTTTCGATTAAGCTGATGAAGCACGCTCATTGTCGCACGAGTTTGTTGTTTTTGCCGTGCCATCGAATGATATTTATTCATTTTAGGCTTGGCATGACGCCAACGTAAGCTGTACCAGTGCCACGACAACACACTCTGACCGAGGCGACGGCTATTTGTTATTATACCGGGTGCCAAACGATGATCAGTTTTCTTCGCCCGGGCAACGAATAGATGACGTTCCTTTGGTGGCTTCGTTGCGGTTATCGATCGCCACCTTGAGGGCGCGGGTTCTTCGAGGCTTCTCTTGAGACGTCTTCCCACACCTTGTAAACTCGGAGAAGAGCGCTTTCCACAACACGAAAAAAGCCGCCCGCGGTACGAAGGAACACTCTGTGTTTGCCGCTTCCCTGGACGAAAGGACAAGAGGAGCGCGCAGACGAGTACCGTGCACCGAGATGAGCTGCCAGTCGTGCGGGTTTGTCGATATTCTCCCACCCACCTGCTTTGAGGGCGAGTGAAACGATGTTTTTGCAGCGTTGACTCCCTCGTACTGGTTGCTGTGCAATGTCGCGTCTTCAGTTCCGGCGCATGGGACGTCTTTCGGAGTGTTTTCATCATTTATTTTGATTATACTTTGATGAAGTATCGTCTCCTCGGTCTGGCGTCGTGCTCTCTTGCAGCCAAGAGCGAGGACAGCGGTGCATTGTGAACTGACACGCGCGTTCCTCCAGCGGCGCTCGCAACAACTGGAATTCACCAGGTGGCTGCCCCTTAACACGCCAATTCGCCCTGGAAGCCGCGTGTGCCCGCTGGCGCGCGCTTACTTTGTTAAGCAATTTCCAGGCTCTTCTCAGAGACCCAAAATGAATGACGAAAATGAATGATGAGCGCAGAGGTAGAGAAAGAATGAAGCTATGTAACTAGAGGCCAGCGCAATGCATGTAACCCCAGAGCACAAAAATAGCCTATTGGAAAGACGACAACCCCCCGCACTTTCGTCACGCTCGTAGAAACCCGAAGACACGACAAAAGGCCACAGATAAAACAGAGGACGGCGCAGAAGAAGCAAGAAAGTGCATGGATGGCGGTAGAAGCAAGCAAGGAGCCGCGGGGGGGTGGACAAAGAGGAGCGGAGTGAAGATAGGGTGAGGTGGGCAAAGCAGGGAGCAGGAAAAGAGTAAAGGAAAGACGCGCCTAGTTGTAAACGGTAGATAACCATCTCTAGCTCCTGCAGGTGGCGCGTTTGCCCACTGGCTGCAGTCATTCGGGCGTACCTACTTTAGGAAATCGACTGGCCTTCAAGCAACGATTATGCGCACGAGACGCGAGCTGCAGAGACGACTGCGACGTAGATACGGTTCTAACTAACTAACTAACTTCAGACCTCTCCCGAGCATGGGAGCCAGGCCGGACCGACAGGAGCCAGTCCGGAATCACGGGCCTGTAGACGAGGAGCGCCGAAAGGTCGGTCGGCGGAGAGTGACCATCAAGCTTGTCGCAATGCGACGAGGAGACCGCGATGTGACTGACAACCAACTCGTCGATAACCTTCCGTCTTCGCCCCCCGGCCATACCCCGTCCCACTGCGAACGTTCCGGCTGCCAACCATAGATACGGTTCATGGATGAAATAATCGCCGACCCAGTCGATGGAACCGAACTTAAAGAATCCTAATAAACAAATATATGGGAGTTATTAGTTTGTTAGGCGTTTTTTGGCATGCAATTTTGCAGAGAAATCTGCTGCCTCTTACCCTTATCCGTCCGTTGAGAACGTGATCTCTTCCTTACCCTTCTTCTTCCTTTCTACACAATCAAATAGTCCTCTGACAAGTGCAGGCCAGTAAGTTCACCTAGTCCCAATCTCTAACCCCAGTAAGTTCACCTGGTCCCGTTAAGTTCACCTAGTCCCAATCTCTAACCTCAGTAAATTCGGCGTAAACCCACTCGTGCTCACATCCACTCACCCCACTCTCATTTGAACTCGTCGCTCTCACCCCCGCCAATCTAAGCTGCTTTGATCCGCACACGCCGCTAACCTTTGAGTTTACTCTAAAAACCCAAGTAAGTTCGCTTGGTCTCAGTAAGTTCGCCTGGTCACTAAAATTCACCTAGTCCCAATCTCTAACCTCCGTAAGTTCACCTGGTTCCAGTAAGTTCACCTGGCCCCAGTATCCTCTGATTTGTGCCTACATTCATCATCATGGTCTAGCGCGTCCCGAGGTATGTAGCACTATACACTTTACCTTTCTCGTGTAGTTCTAGATGCCGCCTGTCGTGTTCTGAGGATATAGGGAACATACCTTTTCATTCCCCGAATTAAATACTTCCAGACGTTCATGATGAGACGGGATGGTTTCCCAGGTGACTTACCACTGCCTGCTAAATGCTCTGCAGGTTATGGGCCCAGGCGGGTCCCTGAGAAACCATGTGTTAAAACGTGCACGTAACCTATGGGTATTGGGTCGTTACCGCGCCGACTCAGCCTCGCCACGTAAACACACTTGTAAATACAACGCCATTACCATTGGGCTGTATATAATACTTTTTTGCACACGTGATCGTGTAACCTTGTGTGCACCTGTTCATAGCATCGTATTGTCATGTCAATGTTGATGTGTGTGTAATTGGCTAACCTGTACTCTTGCACACATGTTATGGAATATTTTGGGTACGTCCACTCGTACATTCCATGGCAATGCACTTAACAAGCTCCTTGAGAGCACCAAAACTAACCAGCTGCCTGAGTGACTACGCTTAGCGACACTACTCTGGACTCACAGCTTGCACAGTCGTCAAATAGACATCTTTCCATCGAAAACGATGAGTGTACATAGACACCGATAGACAGACCCCCTTAGAATGTCTAGACAGTGTCAACTGCGTGACTGAACCCACAGGTTCCCCGTCAACTGCTATGGCAGAACACGCAGCACGAGCCGCACCCAAGGCGATCACAGGTGCAGATATATTGAAGCTCGAAGCTCCTGTAGTTGAGTTTCTTAACGATGGAAATCGATTTCAGCTTCAGACTCGCAAGGTATCCTTGCAAATCAAACACATTAAGCAATTGTTGCGGTCCAGTCATGCCGATGCATTCCTCGAGTACGACTCGTACGAAGCATATACTCGGTCATGCAAGGACTACGAGATCCTCCGGAATCAAATTCTCGATCGCGTTTTCCTGGAATGGAAGACCGATAGGGCTGCTGATCTCCGTTTAGCTGTTGATGAATTGCCCCCTGAGTATCAGGAATGTCATTTCACCAACGAAGCTTTCCCCCACTTACCTGATGCAGAAGTATCTCGGCTAGCTACTGTCTGTTACGACTATGAAGTCTAGGCATTTCGTCCTGAAATCAATGCTCGTTTCTAAGAAGAGGAACGAATCTTAAATCGCGCGCACCCGAAGGCACTAGCTTTCGACACCCGTGTTCGTGCCCCTGTTACCATGTTTTCGTTAACTGCTGCTGACTGGCACACTTATCAGAACACGTATGCTACGTTCTTACATACTTACTTCAATCTTGAAAGTGTTGGAAAACCGGCACTTGCGGCCTGGCCCGCCATCAATGAGGTATACAACAAAAGTTATTTACCCAACAAGGCTCGAGCTATTATGCTCATCGCCTTTAGTCGCTACGAGTCTGTTACGACTACTGATGTGTCCTATTTGAAACAGCAATTTAACTCTGTTGTTTATAACCCTAACTGGTATGTCCATGTATTTATCGAAGCTGTCCTAGCATTTAGGCAAATCTCTTACCAACTTAACCAGGAAGAGACTGACCTTCAATTCGACCTTGGCACTCTTTGTAGAAAAATCTATGAAGAGATACATCGGCATTATGCCGATAATACCAGCAACAACTGGCGGGCCGGTTGGCAGCCGGAACGTTCGCAGTGGGACGGGGTATGGCCGGGGGGCACAGACGGAAGGTTATCGACGAGTTGGTTGTCAGTCACATCGCGGTCTCATCGTCGCATGGCGACGAGCTTGATGATCACTCTCCGCCGACCCACCTTTCGGCGCCCCTCGTCTACAGGCCCGTGATTCCGGACTGGCTCCTGTCGGTCCGGCCTGGCTCCCATGCTCGGGAGAGGTCTGAAGTTAGTTAGTTAGTTACCAGCAACAACCGTTACGATCGTGGTTGGGTAGATTGGTGTTATATGTACGAAACCCGATCTTCATCTCGGCCTGTGCCAGAAGCTGAACGATTGTGTCACCCTACCAACCCTAGCTACATTTTAGAATACTCATTAGACCTTTACAATGCAGTATCAAATGCGTCGAACAAAAGACGCTTAGAACGCCCTGTTTCTTGGCAACCATATGTCGAAGGTTTATCATCTCAACCAATGCCAAAGTTACTACTTACAAACACTTTGGACTCATCAGACAAAAGTCTGGCTCA
Organism: Chrysophaeum taylorii; assembly: GCA_029834535.1. Taxonomy (NCBI): domain Eukaryota; class Pelagophyceae; order Pelagomonadales; family Pelagomonadaceae; genus Chrysophaeum; species Chrysophaeum taylorii. The sequence goes on from JAQMWT010000167.1 coordinate 69,589, forward strand.
AACTGCTAGCACACTCGCCTTCATCACTTCGTCCCAACATGGTACACCTTCCACGTTTAATGCTAGACGCTTGCGTAACTCTAATGATGCTCGCCAGCCTTTCTCTCGCAGCGATTTATCGTATTATCGTCCTGGTGATTCTTACGTCACCAAGAAAACTGCCGGACAGTCCCATGACCGTCCAATTTACCCCCGCACTTTTGACAGGTCCTCTCGGTCTAACATGAAATTATTAGATCGAACAAACCACACCTTAAACACCCTGCGAGAACAGTGTAGTGAACTTACGAAGCATGTGACAGATAATGATACCACGGCTCAGCTACAACAGAATATCAACAAGTTATTTGAGACTCTATTACAATCAGCTGACATTCTGTCAACGACATCTACTGAGGACAACAGTAGTTTACTTCGTCTAAACGAACAGCTCATGTTTGCAGAAGACATCATTTGTGATGTAGACGTTCATCTATCCTCGACCGAAAAGTCGTTAAACTACGTGGAGCCACAACACCATACTGTTGTTACTGCTCCCACCCCAAAGGCAACTTCTCCTACTACAAACACACAGGGTAATCCTTCCAGTACTGTGCCTAACCTCTTTACCGCTTCCGCCATCTCGGCTTTACCACCAGCATTATTGTCCTCGCTATCTTCACAGGCCCAATCTGCCCTCAACACACCATCACACGCCGAAACCAAAAGGGGTGCCGATCATACTTCGCTATCGTCATTTGATGAAAAGCACGGCATGGCTGATGAGGCTGGCGAAACATCACCACCTGTTCAACCGATTATTATTCCAACGAATCTGTTATTGCTGAAGAACTTCTTCACAGCCAGCCTCTCCGCTACTTGCCCACATTCGGAAAACGCCTTCCTCACCAACTACATGAAGGTAAACAGTGTCCCTCCACATTGCTCTTTTCTATATTTTGACTCTTGTGCTACATTGATTTCCATTTACGATTTTGCAATACCCAATCATATAATTCCATTGGATTCCGAATATGCGCCGATTGTTATTCAGACGGCTACAGGACAACAACGATACCATGAAAACAGGGATCTACTGGCATACTACAACTACCTACTCCAAAGAGTTTTACCAGATCGCCCGTGGATTCGCCCTTTGGTTCTCAATCTCCCGGAAACAGAACAAATTTGTTCAGCAAAATACGCAGCCATTAACTTTACTTTCACGCCCAGTGTTTCTCTCACAAGAGCCCAATCTTCGCAAACCCCCTGTCATGTTACTTTGTTCTGGTTTGTCAACTCCAGCGTTCCTGTCTCAAGCCACTAGTGACTTAGGCTTAAATATCAATGTAAAAGTTGTTGTTGAGTCTGATGATACGCTTTTTCGTATGTTACGCCACCGTTTTCCTACTGTATTATTATTTGAATCTCTCCCCGCCTTTATTAACCACCTTTACCTAATCTCACCAGAGGAAAGGCGCACATTCTATTGTGATATAATTGAGATCACTCCTCCCTGCACAAACAGGAATTTACTAAAACAGCATAAGACGGCAGACTTACACAGCCTGCTGGACGACTCTCTTTTCGACAGCATGTTGTCTGTCATCAAGCTACTCCAGCCCTTGGTACTACTGGCTGAGATGACGCCTCCGCATAAGTACTGTCATCAAGACCACATCACAGTGGCCAACCTTATCCATACTACACTTGATTACTGTGTCGATGTTGTTGATAGGCTCCCGACCTACCTCTGTGGCGACTACCAATCTAGAGAAAGATGGATATGCATCGCACGCAGATATTCTACTGGACCAATTAAACTATTGTCGTGGCCCATCCTCCATCCACGCCCCTTCCTAAAGATAGTGGATGATCTACAAGCTATTCCCAAGCGCCTTTGGCTACCTAAACACGTATCCAAAGACTGGATCCGGGTGTTCCCCGATCCTCCATATATCCCCGTTCCTAAAACGTTTGCACCTTACTCTCGCACAGGTTCTGCTCAGCTTACTATGGCTGACCTTGAATCCCTCAATATGTTACTGCTTCGCCTTCACTCACAACAGGCTCACGAACAACGTACTCACTCTGTTCAATCCGAGTGTACTTATCATCAGTTGTGCTTTAAACGCTCCTCTATGGAGCCACTACCCAATGCACCGCATCCTATACACGTCAAGATTTTTGCATTCTTCTATAACTTGTTTGCCAGCTTACACACTAACTCACCCACTCCTGTGTCCTATTACATAACCGTTTTCGAAACTAACCAACCGTCACACAGGTTATTACTTACAACCTCATCAACATCACACAACTCCTACTTCTTAACTGGTGGCCACCATTCCGACGGCAACCTCACCATAGAGAACGCCACCACCAAACATCAAACTCCCATCAACGCCTTTGGAAGCACGTATACGTTCACTGCTTCCGACATCCCCCGCGACCGGGACAGGTCCATATATTTGGAGCCGTTTATGGGTTACTTGTGGATAGTCCAAGCCCTTCCCCAAGTTGGCTCCGCTGCCACCTATGGCACCGCCATACAAAAACTCTTGTCCAGATGCTCTCTTGTGATGCCTGGCTGCCTTACCTACAAGGCCACCGACAACTCTTTCGATTACAAGGATTCTCATTTTGCTCTGGAAGATCACCACCTATCTCATAGTCGCTATATAGGGTACCTTCGTGGAAGTGACCGCAAACTCGGCTCTAAAATCCACTCAATGCTTGCTCCATTGCCAACCGTCCGAGGGTATGCCAATATTATTTTACTCGACCCTCGCAACGGAAAATTACGCTACCCCACTCGACCGGAGTTGATTCGTGCTAACAACCACACCAAACAACAGGAATCCTTCCTCTTGTCTCTACGCCATGACCTTTGCTGTGACATGCTCAGCAATGCTCTGCCTGCCGGTACGTACAGCACTCTGTACAAGCACCTTTCGCTCCTCGTTGCCGATATTAAATCCCTTATGTTGGACCCTACCTTCCAACATACTGCTGCCGTGACTAAGAAATCCTATGTATCCAATTTCATGACCGTTAATCAAGCTTCCACCACGTGCAGCACAGATACCTTGTCTTTGGCACAAGCTTTTATGATGTCTATTTCCAGCAACTGCTTGACCGAAATGTCGTTAAACTATATATCTTCGTCCTACGAAGATACTCTCGTTACTCGTGATGATGAGGATGCACCTCCAAGTGACCCTGCTGCGCACCAGGATGACGACGCACCGCCTTCCCCTGCCTTAGACACCGAACTCAAGTTCGATGTTCGGCGCAAACGGCACATTCCCGCTCATCCCATTCCTCGTAAGTCCCCTCGCACACGGATCCACCGAATATCTCAATGCCAAAGAACGTGCCAATCGCTTTCGCCGGGTGCATCACTGCCCCGACAACGTCGCTGCCAAGGCCCCCAACGTACTTGCTCGCCCTGGATTCTCTGCTTCTGACATACCATATCGCGACTTATGCACCGACTGCATCGCACACAACAAGCGCCACCCGCACAAGCATTTCAATGCGACCAAGCCTTCTTTTGAGCAAACTCACAAAGCCGGTGAAGTCTGGGCGTGCGACGGCGGCTATGTGACCATCCCATCCGAATGGGGAGGCTTCACCCATATCATCGTCTTCAAGGAACTCATTTCGAAATTTCTCTTGGTGTACTTTACACGCACCACCAACGCCACGGAGTTCACTCAAGCTCTGGATTTTGTGTATGACTTCTGTCGTACACAACTCAACGTGCACATGCGCACCCTCTACTCCGATGCATTCAAGCCCTACTTTAGCCAGCACATTACCTCCCCGCACCGCGTCGATAAGGGCATTCAACTCATTGCCTTCCCGCCGTACATGCACCATTTTAACTTTGAAGTTGAGTCCGCCATCGGCTTCATCGCCTCCGCCTCCTCAACTCGCCTTCGTTCTCTCCTTAATGCTCATTATCGTGGTGCCAAGATCGTGGAGCCCGCTATCATGTTCCCATGGGCGGTGATACACACCGTTCAAAGCTACAACCTTCTCCCGAACGCCACGCTCGAGCGCATTCATCATGCTATCCTGAGTCCGCAACAGCTACCCTACAACCAACTCAACACTCACCAACACGATATGCTCAAGATTTTTGGCGCTGAATGTTACCTCCTATTGGAGCCCCATGGACACCACAAGTGGGAACCGTGCCGCCGCAAATATCTATATCTCTGTTGCGCGTTGGACATGCGTTGTTAGCTCGTCTTCTTCTCCCGCTGCGCACTGACTTACTTGCCCGCTACCCGCACGTCGATGGTTACTTCGCCCACGCCAAGTGCGCATCCAGCATCCCAGCTGCAACCTTTTTAACTGCTGATGGTTCACCTGCGTGCCCTATTCCTCAGCCCCTTTTATCTGCGTTCACTGAACACGCTGCTGCCTTCGGCACTTCTTCCTTACAATATGCGCTTACGTACCTGGCGCCGACCAGCTTTATTAATCACAGCTCATCCGAGTTTGGCGCTACTTCTGCATCTCTGGCTGACTTGGAGGAATACCTTCTGGTCTCAACAGAGTTTATCACCCAGGTCTTACGTACCGACCCTACTATCCATATCCAACTGGAATCTGCCCCTACTACTCCTACTGACGCTGTTTCCGCTTATCCCGAAGTTGCGCACACTGCCTCGACCGCAACGTCGCTAAACTATAATTCACCAGCCATTGTTGGTCCTGACGAATATAAGGTCCAAGAAGCGGACGTTTCCATTGACGAATATAAACTTAAGTGCCTCCACGGTTTGTCGCCTGAAAACAGGCACGCCTACCTCAAGGCCATCGCCAAGGAACTCCACGACATTATCCGCTTTGGCTGCTTCAAACTTTCCTTACCCGACGGTGTCTCTCGTCCTATTGACAGCAAGATGGTGCTGAAGATTAAAACAGACTCTGCAGGCAAATACGTTACGCACAAGGCTCGCCTCGTACTACGTGGCTTCCTAGCATCTCTTGGCGCCGATTTCTTTGGTACCTTCAGCCCCATGGCCACCATGACCGCAATCCGGGTACTACTAGCTATTGCAGCATACAAGCAATTGCCTGTCTACCATGCAGACGTCCCGAACGCCTTCGTTCAGTCTGACATCGATGCCAAATGTCTAGTTCAGTTACCAGACGACATCAAGCTTATCGACCCCGATGACGCTAAGTACAAGGGCCGACGTCTACCGAAACTGCTGAAGTCACTATATGGACTTCGGCAATCACCATCTCTTTGGAACAAAGAGATAGACGGCTTCTTCCGTAGCCTTGGCTACAAACGCCTGCATTCGGACTCTTGCCTATATGCTCGAGTATCCGCACATGCTAAGTTCGTCGTATGCAGTCTGTCTGTAGACGACATTGTTATTGTGTCCAATGACGACCCTCTTCGTACTGAATTGCAGGATGCCCTCAACAAACGGTATGCTGTAGAGCAGTTTGAACCTGTCCATACCCTCCTTGGCAAGCTGGTGTTCATGCAAGTTGCCTGCAGACCTGACTTCTCGCAAGCCTTGGGCAGATGTTCACGTGGTATGCATGCACCCACGTATGCTCACGTCCAAATGCTAGAACACCTGCTCCGCTACCTCAAGAAGCCGGAAAACCGCTCACTTCGCCTCTGGTTCCATCCTAAAGGTAATGCCATTGAAGCTCACCTTCGCACTGTCTCCGCTAATCGAATTGATCTATCCACTGTGGTCGACTACCAACCGCTGGATGTATCTACTGGAGAGTTTGATCCCTTAGTTGCCATGGTTGACGCTGACAATGCCCCTTCCTTAGCACAGGAAGATAGGAAATCTACCACCGGGTTTGTCTTCTATCTTTTCAACTGCGTTATTGGTCGGAAAAGCAAACGTCAACCGATTGTCTCCTGCTCAACTCACGAAGCTGAGTTGATTGCCCTCAGTATTTGTGCTGATGAAGCTGTTTGGCTACGCAAGCTGCTGTTGGAACTCTCCTTTGTCGTCAACCCCACCTTCTACGTCAATAATGCTAATGGTGAGAACACCGCTGACCCTGTTGACTTCGATGACAATGACAACCCAATTGCTGAAGATATGCGCTTCATCAGAAGCCTACCTCTTTTGTCTGACAATGCTGCCGCTGTTCACACCTCTAATAACCCAGATGGGTCCTCTCGATCCAATGCACTGTCGACCAGATGGTTTAAAATCCGTGAGTACATCTCGCTACAGAAAATACGAGTCCATCATGTTCCCGGCAAGCTGAACGTGGCGGATGGTTTTACAAAGCCACTTGCTGCTGAGTTCTCCACCTTTCGCTCTCTACTCGGTATGCATCATGCCTCTGACGACAATCCTTTACAGGATTGAAGATGCCTAACCCTAGTGACCGCAACGTCGTTAAACTAGCAAACTAGCCCTGACCCTTCCTTCTTTTGCCACAATTTTTTGTACGTGTCGTGTGAGTGTCGCTCATGTCTTTTTCTTGGCACTCCCGTGGCCGTGGCCGTGGCATCTCTCCAGTCGTTCGAAGGACAATTCCACGCTCGCTTTCCACGGCCGAGCCTTCTCCCAAGTTGTCTCAAAAGCGACAACCCATAACCACTGTCACTCCTGCTACCTCCCAGGCTGCTACTGTCTCACCGACACCAGCTGAACATATTTTACTACAATCCCTAACACTCCAGGATGGCCTCAACATGGATTTTGCCCTGATTGAACGAGGACTCTCTCTCTCTGAGAACTTCCGTACTCCTGCTACTCCCTTTCTCTCTTCTTTTATGCGAGCGGAAATCTCTACGGCACTCAACTCGATCTATGAATCTGCGGACTTCTCACTGTTTGTGGAACTAACAACATTCATATCCATGCGCCTACCCATTACTACATTTTGGGAAGCTGCTCCTGCTATTGCTTCTATTGGCTGCTACAGAGGCCCCAAACGTGAACGTTTCATTCTGTCATCCTACTGTACGCAATGCCTCAACGATTTGGGGCAACCTACATTTCTTGCCTCCACTACATATAATTCGAAGTCACAAGCACCTAGTGAACCCCCCACTGAAGTGCTGAGTCACCTCAACACAGATGACCTCAAGAAGAATGGTCACATTCCCATCTCAACTATCACCATTAACATTTGTTGCGCTTGTCACAACACCGATCAGGTGCCCATACAACCTATCGTATGTGCACGTAATGCTACTTCCTTCCAACCCCCCTGTGATGGGTGCTCAGCTGGTCATATACGCGCAACCATCATACGCACGTATCATTTGCCAAGGGAGCTACATACTCTCTTGACTAGCAGTCTAACGCAATATCCGTCACTTGCTCATTTAGTCTTATCAATAACCGATGCAGCCACATACTCCACCACTCAACTGCCATTCGCACTGGATCTTCGGCTTATTACTCAGATACACCTGGAGCATCTTAACTTTCTTGTAACTGTCGTGCGAACCCAGGCTCGTAAAACTCAGGCTATGTTCAAACCCACCAAATATCATCATGTGATTAATACTTTTGTCCAATCGTGGGCACAACACCTTTGACGACTACGTATCATCCTCAGATGATACAAAGCCGCCATCACTCTTGGATGTAATGTTCGGCCCCACCTATACTCTGGCAGAACATCAAGACTTTCTGCAATTTCTAAACACAAAATACCCCCTACTTGCACAGCATGTGTTGACCGAAACGTCATTAAACTACTCACTCCCCACATCAGAATCTACTCTGGAAATGTCTTCGCCATCGACACACCCTGCTCCTTCTGCCTCGCCTGATGATGTCGATGCCTTGCGTCAACAAGTCGAGCAACTCCAGGAAACTCTTCGCCTACATATTCGCAAGGTCAACACCCTCAGCGCTGAGAATCTATCTCTGCGCACAGATCTGCAGGCTGCCATTGCTTCAATTACCTCCCTGGAGAACCGGCTCTTTCCTCCTACAGCCAATGCACACGTGTTGCTCGTAACACTGTTCAAGATCACAGAGCTACTGTCTCGCTTAACTCTTACAGCTCATGACCAATATGCCGCCAACCATTCCTCCCCGGACGATCACCTCCATCGTCTGCGTGATAATTTGCTCTCGTGTATTCAAAGCATCCCCTTCGCATGTGAATAGGAAGATTCTTCTATCTTCTCGGATCCGTTCGCTGAGTCCAACTTCTTGGAAAATCAACTGGACACCCTAAAACTTGACTCACTAGTGCCATCCCTACTGAATGCTTTACTTGCACTCACGTTTCGTATGGTACCACACCATTCTGCTATTGGTGTTCACCACCTGACAGCAGAAGCTGACGAAGAAGATACCGATACCCTCGAACCAGTAACGATGCCCACCACCTCAGATAGCCGCAACACACTGTCTGTTGTACCTGTGTTTCGTAATGCTCTGTTTAAAAGCGTCAAGTCGACTCTCAACTCCACCAAGTTCAAGTCCTAAGCCCTAAGACACCCTACTATGCTCTTGATGCTTCTTATGTGACCTCTGCGACCATCAAGACTGTATGCTCCTTCCCTTTTTTTGTTTTCTCCTGTTTTCATCATCATCTTTCTCAAGATATACTCTTCAGTCGCACCTTGCGCTTAAGACATCTCGAGGGGGTGCAGAGAAATCTGCTGTCTCTTACCCTTATCCGTCCGTTGAGAACGTGATCTCTTCCTTACCCTCCTTCTTCCCGGCCGTCCCGGAGTGAGACGGTGCCTGCTCGCCTCCCTGGCTGGCCGGTTAGCACCCGGAAAGTCCGCGCTGGGATGGGGTTCGCTCGGTTGGGCAGAACGCGACGGACAGGTCGATTGTTCGTGGACCAACACGTCCGCGGCCTGCGACGCTTTCGCACGACCTCGCACAAGACCGCGCGCAGTGGCGGTCCACCATCAACAAGTCCGTCCTCGTCCCTCGCCTCTGCCCCAACTGCGTGATTTTCCTCTGTGATACCGTACCGGCTCCTGCCGGTCCGGCCTGGCTCCCATGCTCGGGAGAGGTCTGAAGTTAGTTAGTTAGTTCCTTTCTACACAATCAAATAGTCCTCTGATTTGTGCCTACGCTCATCATCATGGTCTAGCGCGTCCCGAGGTATGTAGCACTATACACTTTACCTTTCTCGTGTAGTTCTAGATGCCGCCTGTCGTGTTCTGAGGATATAGGGAACATACCTTTTCATTCCCCGAATTAAATACTTCCAGGCGTTCATGATGAGACGGGATGGTTTCCCAGGTGACTTACCACTGCCTGCTAAATGCTCTGCAAATTTCGAGTAGTTTGTAACCCAAATAATTAAAGCATGCACGCCCTTTCACCGGCAACCGGACGTTGTCGTCGACAATACGATGTCTAAGACGGGACAGTGGACCATCGTCATTTCGAGGAACGTGCTTATCAACGCTGGCGATATGCCTATAGATTTTGGCGACGTGGACTTGGCATTTGTGGTGCGCATCTGCAGCCGCAATACTTTGAGAGAGTACCGGCAGACACGCCGCCGAGAGCGCCGTTTTCTTAACACCATATTGCGCCAGGGCATGGTCTTGTCGTCATTAACGTCGCGTGACGATACCTCGGATGAAGAAGAGCTGCGCAGCGGTTCTCACCGCCCCCTCGCATTTTCCCCAGTCGGCAGGGAAAATAAACAATGAAAAGTTAGTTAGTTAGTTAGAAAAGCCTGCCCGGCGGCTAGGTGCCGAAACCGATTAGGCCTCGGGGCACCTGCATCAGCTAGGTACCGCCCACTGGGACCTGTGACACATAGGCCGTGTTTCCGACCCCCCCTTTGCCCTTCAGGCACCAATCTCGTCTCCGCACAAACCCGTACGGACCTGCATCCTCACTTTCGCACCCCCCAGCATCCGTCACCTCTTCCTAACCCTTAAATAGAAGTCGGCGAAGCCGAAGAAGATGTCCACGAGCATCCTGAAGGGTCCGTTCCACTTCGCGTCGACGGCCAAGTATAGTGTGATCGACCTCGGCGGTCCGCCGGGAGGTCCAGGGAGTGCCGGCAGTCCACCCGCATCGATGGCGCCCCCTCCGGCAAGTGGCGGCGACGACGTGGACGGTGCCGCGTTGGCGGCGGCCGTGACGCGACAGGCATCCAAGGTGAAGGAGTTGAAGAAGGCGGGGGCGTCGGGGGAGGAGATCGCGGCGGCCGTGGGTGAGCTCGAGGGCATGCGGGCGCGGCTGGCGACGACGAGCATCGAGGCTGACGTCAAGCACGATCTCAACCGACGGGTGTTTGACGAGACGATTTTGCGGCGAATGTTTGTAGTGCCTGCGTTCGAGATTCACGGGGGGGTGTCGGGGTTGTTCGACCTCGGGCCGCCAGGGTCGGCGCTCAAGGCGAATCTGGTGGACGCGTGGCGGCGGCACTTTGTGCTCGAAGAGAAGATGCTCGAAATGGAGTGCACGTGCCTGACGCCCGAGGCTGTCCTCAAGACGTCGGGCCACGTCGACCGCTTCACCGATTTGATGGTGAAAGACGTCGTCACGGGGGACTGCTACCGCGCCGACAAGCTGCTGGAGGACGTTATCGACGACTTTCTCGAGCAGAACCCCGGGTGCGCGGACGCCGACGAGCACCGTCGCGTCCAACGCCAGGCGGACGCGTACGCTGCCGACGAGCTCGACGACTTGCTCCGCAACAAGTACAAAGTCAAGGCGCCGCAGACGGGCAACGAACTGACAAAGCCGTTCGCGTTCAACTTGATGTTCGGGACGAAGATCGGGCCATCGGGCACGAGCGTCGGGTACCTGCGTCCCGAAACGGCGCAGGGACTCTTCGTCAATTTCCGTCGCCTGCTAGACTACAACAACGGCAAGGTGCCGTTCGCGGCGGCGCAGATCGGCCTCGGCTTCCGCAACGAGATCGCCCCGAAGAACGGACTGTTGCGCGTGCGCGAGTTCACCATGGCGGAGATAGAGCACTTCGTCGACCCTCGCGACAAGAAGCACCACAAGTTCGCAAACGTGAAAGACGTCGAGCTCGCGCTCTTCGACCGCGACTCCCAGCTCTCGACCGGCAAGACCAACACACTCACCGCCGCGCGAGCCGTCACCGACGGCGTCGTCGACAACGAGACCCTCTGTTACTTCATGGCGCGGACGCAGCTCTACATGATCTCGATAGGCATGGACCCGTTCAAGCTGCGCTTCCGCCAACACTTGACGACGGAGATGGCGCACTACGCCGCCGACTGCTGGGATCTCGAGATCCTGACGGCCTACGGCTGGGTCGAGTGCGTGGGCCACGCCGATCGCGCGTGCTACGATCTCGACGTCCACAGCAAGGCGACCAAGGTCGACCACGTCGCCTACAAGTTGCTCGACGAGGCCAAGGTACTCGAGTCGGTCGCGCTCGAGCCGAACAAGAAGATCATCGGCACCACCTTCAAGCAGGACCAGGCCAAGGTCATCGACCTCATCCAGCAAGCGGACCCCGAGGATATCGCCTCCCGCGAGTTCCCTATCCAGCTGGGCGATTATACGCTCACCAAGGACATGGTCAGCTGGAAGCGAGTCAAGAAGCGCGTCGAGAGCGAGAAGTTCACGCCCTCGGTCGTCGAGCCCTCCTTCGGCATCGGCCGCGTCCTCCACGCGCTTCTCGAGCACTCCTTCTGCCAGCGCGAAGGCGACGAGCAGCGCATCGTCATGCGCTTCCCGGCCAACGTCGCGCCCATCAAGTGCGCCGTCTTCAACCTCCAGACCAACCCGCGCTTTATTCCCATCGTTAAAAGCATTGAGGACCGCCTCACGGCCGCCTCTATCGCCAACAAGACCGACATCTCGGGCGTCTCGGTCGGCCGGCGCTACGCGCGCGCAGACGAGCTCGGCACGCCCTTTGGCATCACAGTCGACTTTACGACGCTCGAGGACGACACCGTCACGCTTCGCGAGCGAGACTCCATGGCCCAAGTTAGAGTCCCCATTGACGACCTCTGCGCGCTGCTGACGACGCTCATCATGCCTACGCCCTGGGCCGACGCGACGGCCCACCTCCCGCCGGAGGCCAAAGACGACGCTCCGGCTGCTGCCGCCGCGACGGACGGTGGGACTCTTGTCTTCGAAAAGACGTCGCGAGCCACCTTCTCCCGCCCTGCTCAATTCGCCGCCGCCGCCGCGGCGTAGCATGCCGCGTACACGACCGTGTGGTGCGCCGTGGCTTGTTATATTTATTCGAAGAAAATTCTTCTTCTGTCGCTGTAGTTTGGGGGCGAACGTGTTGTGTGTCGGCGTCTCGAGCTCATTGTGGCGGGCGATTGGTCAATATGCCCCCATTCGCACTACCACTCGAGGTCGTCTGGGGTGATCGGATGCGGAAGAGGGACGATGGACTTTTGGTGTACGTCTCGCGGGAGTGCCTTGCGCATGTCGAAGGCATCTTCCTCCCCAGAATAGTAGCCGAGGACGCGTCGATAGATCGAGTAACCAAGGCGCTCGTACATACCGATGGCGAGGTTATTGGAGACACGGACGAACAGGTCGACGAAGTAGGCGTTGAAGACCTTGTCGGAGGTCTCCTCGAGCGAAAGCATCAGCTTTGTCGCGAGACTACGTCTCCGAAACTCTGGCGCAACCGTCACGGCCGTCACGTGTCTGCGGGCGCCTCGCGAACGTTCGAAGAACGAGACCCACCCATGCCAGAGTTCGCCGTCGCCCTCGGCTTTGCCCATGATGTAGCCCATGAGGCGGCCATTCGGATGCTCCTCGGCCTTGAAGTAATCGGGCCAGGTAGCGAGGTATTGGTAGTAGAAAGATACGTTGTACGTCTCCGTCAACGCGTCGAGGTTGATGTTGTTGAATCGGAACCTGCGACGGCGGTCGGGGTGATCGCGCGCCCCCACGCACATGTCATCGCAGCGGAACGACCTCGTTGTCGTCATAGTTAATTAAGGGTATGGTTGGCTGCACTACTAGACACCTGTCCTCTGTGGTGTCCAAAGTCGCCACCACAAGGGAGGGCTCACTCTAATGAGACCGGCACTCCCACGGCTCTCGGGTTCAAGGCCCTTCCCTACGCTCGAGATAGGCACGCGTTCGAGTCCGCCCTATCGCTGCGCACAGAGCATCAGGGGGTGTATCCCGTCTGGGTGGCGTCTATGCCTGTCACGAACTGGTTTACCAAAAACCAGGCGGACGGACGGCTCTGCACATACGGCCACATATTCATTTCACATCACAGCACAACATACTGATGTGGTCGTGGCGACGCATGACGCTCCCTACCGTGGTAGCAACGCCTCAAGACCGATGTGATTCGTACATTCCCCGTTCACTACACACAAACATAAGCGGCTGGGTCCCCACCGTCCAGTCCACGCTAGACTCGCCCGAGCTGTACGTTTCACTCAGTCGGGGGGGCACAGGAGTACATCAAGCCACGCGGGCTTCACTCAAGTTTTTCAAAAGATATTCAGGTGGCCACAAATCATAAAAAAAGCCGTTTGGTCCTGTTGACAGTGTTGTGAGCGAATGCCACTTTTTTCCCGTGACCGACTGACCTTCTTTTCCCGACCAAGAGACATTTTTCGGATGTATAAGTGACACAGGTTGCTCGGATGACTAAGTGACACAAGTTGTTCGGATGACCAAGTGACACCAGTTGCAGTAAACAAATATCAGGACCGAGCTATTTGATCGGCGATGACGGGTAGGGAAAACTTGTGGCCGCTTTGCAAGAAGGTGGTGACCTCCAATCTCTTGGGATGTCATTCTCGTCGTACTGACCATGCCCTGAATTTGGCACCCTCGACGACTTTGAGCCATAACTCAAGCACCAAATCAAACAGTGTCGCCATTCCAGTAGTGTCTTTAAAGGTCGACTGCTCGAGAGGGGTGTGGTGCATGAAGGATTGTATGCACATTCCAGCAGTGCCACTTTTTTCAGAATTCAGAAAAGTGGACGGCCCGAGATGAGACGGTCCCTTCGTGGCGCCCAAGGGGGCGACAAGGGCCGAGAAGACCTCTCTCGTCAAGCGGGCGGCGGCGGTCGTGCGGCATGGTGGGAAGGGGGTGGCGGCGGCGTTGAGGGCGGTCTGCGAGCTGCGTCCTGAGCTGCGGTCGGCGGCGCCTTCGCGCGTCTAGGAGGTGACGAAGATCAAGCAGGACTTAGACCTCTTCGAGACCATGGAGAAACCGGAGGCCGAGCCGGAGCCAGCCGGTGCCACGGTGGTGCCCCGGGCAAGCAGCTCAAGAAACGCAAGGAACGCAAGTCCGCGTGGATGTCCAAGATGACGACAGACTGGGTCGTCGTCGTCGGGCTTGGCGTGCGGGCCGAGCGTGCCGGTGGTGGCCGACTGGACCGCGCTGAGGGCGTCAGGTTTGGCTTCGTTGGCGTACTGAAAGGCCTTGACGTGGGACTCTTTGGCGCCCTTGGGCTCAGAAACGCAGAAGTAGCGGCCTTGGCCGTGATCTTTGTGACGTCGTTACCCTTGGACTCGACTTGGCGACGTCCTTGGGCGCGGGGTCGAGTAGACTGGCCTGCTGCGCGTCCTTTTTCGACTTTCTTCGCTCGGGTGATGCGCGTGGTTTCGTAGACCAAGAGGTGAGTCTCGCGGCGCGATCGAGCTGGTGAGATACGGCCTGGATCGTTGGCGACGCCGCAAAGCGCTGCGCGCATCCACTAGCGTCGCCATCATTGTCTCGCACTTCTGGCAGCAGCTTTGCGCGCGCGACGGCGAGGTCCAGAGCAGATGCCATCGGCGTTGTCGCACACCGCCGAACTGGATCCCGCGACTTAACTACGCTCAAAGTGCCGCGAGGAGAGTCGCCATCATACAAAAAAAAACTCCTGGTGCCCACGTCCCCTTAATTTTCTCGCGCTTGCCTAGTTCCTATTTCCGCGCTTACTCTAAAATCAACTACGGATATTTTTCACGATGGCAAGAGCCCCCTTCCAGAAAGACGGCGCACCTCATACATACACGTGTGTGTGGTTCCCGAAAAGCGCGCCGCAAGGACATCCATGAGAGTAGAGGTAGAAATGATGAGATTTAAGCCTGCGCTACTTTCCTTTTCGGAACGCACTGTTGTCGTGGCGGTCTTCAATCTCGCGGAGCATGCGCCGGGCCGCCTCCCTAAGCGGGGAAGCGTCGGGTCCCGCGGCAATAAGCGAATCAAGTTCCTCGAGGTCCTTGGCGAGTTGCTGACATTTGACTGTAGTGGCGTCCACCTCGCACTCCTCGGCAAGAGTGGGCACGAAAGCAGCGCGTTCCGAGCGGCTCTCGAACTCGCTGACGACGGCCCACGCCTCGACAGCCTCGACACTTGAGGAACCGTAGGTAGCCGTCGCGATCGTCGCAGCGTCGCGGGCATCGTTGAGCGTGCGCGGCACCTCGGCGCCATTGGTGGCGGCGGTAGGGTCGGTGGAGCCATAGAATTGCGGCGCGGTCAGGAGGGTCGCGCTGTCCTCGATCATGCTCTGTTGAGGTGTTCGATGCACCGCAGCATTGTCCGCCGGGCGTGGCCTGATCGGCATGTTCTGTCTGCCCGACATGCCGCCGTCGAGTGTGATGGTTTGTCCGGTGATCCACTCGCTCGCAGGGCTCTCGAGCAGCCAGATGACGGCGTCAGCGATCTGGTCGACGGTGCCCATCGCGCCGAGCGGGAGGTGCGGTCGCCAGAGCGCCTGGGATTCAGGCGTGTTAAGCTTGGACATCGTGCGCTCCACAGGGACGGGCCCCGGGGCAACGCCGACGACGCGCACGCCGTCGGGCGCCCACTCAACGCCGAGCGTTGCGGTAAGGCTGTTGAGCGCCGCCTTGGAGGCCGCGTAGGCCGTCATCCACTCGACCGAGCGGGTCCCGTGAACCGACGATACCATGACGATGCGGCCCCCGTGGTTCATGCGCGCGTGCGCGCCGCACGCAAGTTTGTATGGCGCGTCGAGGTTGATCGCCATCGTTTCGTCCCACGCCTGGAACGACGCTTCGCTCGCCGCTTGCTTCGTCACCTGCCCCGCGTTGTTGACAAGCACGTCGATTCCGCCCCACGCCTCGTCGACGTGCTCCCAGAGGCCCTCTACGGCCTCGGCCGACCGGAAATCGGCGCGAACGATCCCGTCGACCGTTCCGCCGCTCGCCACAACCCTACGCGCCGTCTCGAGCGCGCCCGCCTCGCGCGTGTTGTAGTGCAGGATCAGCCGACACCTGCGCGCTCCAAGGCTCACCGCAATCGCGGCGCCGATCCCGCCGCTCGCGCCCGTAACGAGCGCGCGCTGGCCCGCCATGCTGTTGCCAATCGAATCTCCCGTCTCCGCGACCACGACCAGACGCCGCACGTCGCCGCGTCGCACGGCCGGCGCGTACGCAGCGCCATGTAGCGCGCCGCTTCGCAGCAAAAGACTCGCGTAGACGACCCACGACGCGGGCGAACTCATCCTCCAAGTCATATGATTATAGACACCACGAACGTCTCGCGCCACCTCACCGCGAACCAAGTTGAACGCCACGTAGCATACCGGTCCGTTGCAGCCACACGGTGTCAGGAAGAACACGAATCGTGTAGTGCAGCGAGTACACGTAAGCGGTCCTTCCACGGGTTTTGCCGGAGTGCCGCGGTCGATTGACTCCTGTAGTCTTGGTGCAGCTGTTACGCTATGTGTAGTGGCTCCCGTCGAGTCCTGTGCGGGTGAACAGGACACCCGTGACGTCGCGGAAACCTTTGAATGACGCGGCCGAACCGCTCAAAATGTGGCATGCTTCTCTCGACGACGAGCGGACGGCGGTGCGCGCGCAAAGAAGAAGAACCAATCCGCGGTTCGCTTTGTTGTGCCGTCGCCCACTACAGTACTATTTACCCGTGGGTTGGTTGGCACTGGCGGTGGATGCCGCCGGCTCGTAGGCTAGTAATAAATTTAGAGGAGTGCGAGGCCCGCCTCGCCACAAAACCAAATAAAACAACTGCTGGGTACACACTACGGCGGCGACGATCGGCACACCCGACCATCAAATATCGTCGTCGTTTTCGTCTCGGTGTGTTGAGAATGGTGGCTCGATCCAGAGGAGGTCATCATCATCCGCAGTGGCTACTGACGCCGAGGGGGGTGGGTGCAAGAAAGGACGCGCGACGTGGGTGAGATTCTCGGCCAGAAAGACGGCGATGACGCGGTCCTCAACCGCGGTCAGGACGAGGATCGGGACGCGGTCGCGGTGCACCAGCGGGACGCGCTGGCCGCGAAGGAAGTCCTTGAGCTTGAGGGGTCTCTCCCTCCAGGCGGGGTGAAAGCGGTCGCCGTCGCGGCGGAAGCGGAGCTCGAGGCGCGCGCCGCGGGCAACGTCCCGAATCCCGACGGCGTCGGTCGCTGTTGGTCGTCGGGCCGCGCGGAGCGTCCAGGAGTCGTCGGGCAGGAGGATGTCGAGGTCGGCGACGCGGCGCGCGACCCGGCGGTCGGCGAGGCGGTCCTCGTCGCGGCGGCGAGCTTCGATCCGAGCGCCGGCGCGCCGCAGTTCGACGCCGCCGGGCATCGAGCGAGACCAGGTGGTCGTTGGCTCTGTCCGCAAAGCGCCGTCGATGTCCACGAGCGCCGCATACGGCGCTCGGCCGCCTCGTCGATCGACGAGGCGCGCGAGGAGTTCCAGGCGCGCGGGTTCCGGAACGGCTCCCCAGTCGGCGATGTCGAGGCCGTCCGCGCGAGTCAATCTCCTCTCGTAGTCGTCGGCGACAGCGTTGATCCAAGCCTCGAGCGCGCGGGACTGGCGCGCGAGAGCCGCTACGCGGCGGCGGAGCGCGTCGTCGCCGCGAGAAAGCGTCCGGAGACCGGGGACGACGTCGAGGCGAGCCCTGTTGCGGGCGTACTTCGGCTCGGCGTTGGACGCGTCCTCGACCCACGATTCGCCGCGCTCCCGGAGAAAGGCGACGAGGTCGTCCTTGGTTGCTGCGAGGAGAGGCCGCGCGAACGGCGGCGTCGAGACGTCCATTCCTCGGAACACCTTTTCTAGGCGCGCGCCGCGCGCGAGCCGCAGCACGGCAGTCTCGACCTGGTCGTCGGCGTGGTGCGCGAGCACCACGCGGCCCCGCCTTGCGCCGACGGCCTCGACGGCCACGCGACGCCGCCACGCCCGAGCCGAGGCCTGCGTCGGCGCGACCTCGCCGGCCCACGCGTGCACGCGGCACGACACGCCGAGGCGCTCGCACAGCGCCGCGACAAAGGCCGCGTCCGAAGCCGACTCGGCGCGCAGCCCGTGGTCGAAGTGCAGCACCTCCACCTCGAGCCGCGGCTCCCAACGGTCTTGGACCGACCGGAGAGCGTGGAGCATCGCGACCGAGTCGCTACCCCCGCTGACGAGGGCCACGAGCACCTCGCCGCCCTGCACCCCGCACTCCTCGCGCAGCGCCGCCTCGACGCGCCCCTCGATCGACAAGAACCGCCGCGCGCACCGCCGCACGCACGCGCCCGCGAAGACGAACGCAAGGCCGATCACCATCAATCAGGGTTTAAAACTCCTTCTGAGGGGGGTGCGAACATCGAAGCAAGCGCCTTCAGCAGTTGGGGTGTTGTTGTTGTGCGGGAGACGCGAAGGACGCCTGGAAAGCGGAGGTACCCCGTTCTGGGGTTTGAGAGATTGTGAGAAGGCGTGAGATAATAAGCCTGAAAGGCGGAGGTATCTCGGGGCCTGGTCGGGGTCATCGCCGGAACGCGGAGCAGGCGAAGAGAGGACGGGTCCCGCCCGCAGGTCATACGCATGCTGCCGCAGGACGTATGTGCGTCGAAGTGTGACGTCCTGCTGGGCGCGGGCAGCCGAGGTGGGGCTATCCGAGGCGGCGGCGTCATGGCTGAGGGCGGCGAGGGCACGGCCAAGGCGATGCAAGCAAGGGTTTTGCTTTTGTTTTCGGGATTCTCTCTGAGCTGGTCATATGATGATGCTGCTGCTGGTCGCCGTCGGATCGGCATTTCGCCTTCCGATCCGATGCTCGATGGACGCCTCGCCGAAGAAGCTCCTCGTCCTCGGCGGCACGGGCTACGTCGGACGCGTGCGTTAGTCCCCCCCCCCCTCACGTACGTTGCGCAGGAGGTCGTGCGACGCGGCGTGCGCCGTGGATACGACGTGACGAGCTTGAGCCGCCGCGGCGAGAACCCTCAGGCCGGAGATCCGGTGATGGACGCCGTTACCTGGATCGCCGGGGACGCAACCGACGCCAACACCGTCAAGCCCCTGGTAGGCGAAGCTGACGCCGTAGTCCACGCCGTCGGCCTCCTCTTCGACGTCGAGTCGGGCCTCGACAAGCTCAACCTCATCGTGAGTGGCTCCGGCTCGACGCCCAGTGCTGATTCGACCTACGACCGCATCACAAGGCTCACGGCCTTCAACGCGATCGACGCCGCCAAGGCCAAACTTCGCTTCCCGTTCTCGCCGCGCACCCCCTTTGCCTTCGTCTCGGCAGCCGAGGCCGGCTGGCCCGACGTCCAGTTCGGCGATATAGTCGAACAGCGCCTCGCCCCCGAATGGCTCAAAAAATACCTCGCTGCCAAGCGAAAGGTCGAGGCTAAGCTCGCCGATGCCTCTGATACGATCCGACCCGTCATCTTCCGACCCTCCCTCATCTGGAGCTGGACCAAGCTCGACGTCCTTCCGATCATCCCCGTCTTCAACGCGGCATCCGCCGCAGGCGTCCCTTTCGTCGATAGGACCGTCCGCGTCAGCACGCTCGCCGACGCCATCATCGCCGCCATCGCCGATGATGCCATCGAGGGCGTCCAGCGCTTCCCCGAAATGGACCAGCTCGCTGCCGCTGGGAAATCAACATGACGCCTCATGCTGCTGCTGCTGCTTGTGTCGTCGTCGTCGTCGTCGTGACGATGATGCGCCACGTCGTCGTCGTCGTCGTCGTCGTCGTCGTCATCTTACGACTGTGCCGCACCATGTCTCCCCGGGCCTTGTTGTGTCGCCCTATTATAGATAGACGGCGCCGACAAAAACCGTACAACAACAACAACAACAACAACAACCCAGCATCTCAGCGTTCGTAGGCAATGTGCTGGAGGAAGTTGGCGTGCGCGAGGGAGCGCGTCTCGTGTTCGAGGAACGGGGCCTCTGGCAAAATGAAGCGGAAGGTGCGGGAGGCGAGGGCCTCTTCGAGCGTGTCGCAGGTGTCCAGATGTCGAAAGCGAGGGTTGGTGAAGATGTGGGCCTCGAGGTCGGCGTACCGGGCGGCGAAATTGTCGACGTAGACGCACGCGTGGACGCCGTTCATCTTAGTCTCCGCGACGACATCTCGGGAGGCCGACTCGAAGACAAGGTGAACGGGCCCAACACCAGCACTGACGACGGCGAACGCATCGTCGTCGAACTTGAAGGCGCCGAGAACGCGGGCGTAAGCTCTCGCTGCAGCTTTCGCGTCGGGGCACTTGAGGTGTACGTAGCGGATGCCCGGGACGCCGCGTACCGCAAAGCGGCCATCCGCATCATAATTCTGGTGCATCGCGACCATTTTGGGGCCCGCGGCAGCGTCGACGGGAAGCGACGCGCGGTACGTTTCGACGTCGTAGCAGTGAAAAACATTTCCCCACGGACACGTGACGGTGAAGCGGTGCTCGTCGTGCACCTCGACGGCCACACCTTCCTGCGCCTCGAGGCGTCGTGCCGTTTCGAGCGCGCGCGGCACGGCGAGCCCGATCGAGCCGTGCACGGCTTGGGGAGGGTCGTCGGGGGCCTCCTCAGCGAGGTGAAACTGCTGGGCCCCCAGGTTCGCCCACATGGTGCCCGTCGGCTGCGTCGCCCCCCCTGGTTTCCGAGGATCCCTCGTGCACCCGAGACCCTCTTCGAAGTAGAACCGTTCGGCGGTACGGCGGTCGCCGACGACAATGTTCAGGTGCTCAACCCACACAAGCCCGCCATTGCAGTCACCCTTGCGCGCCTGTGCCGCGCGACACGCCGCCTCTGCGAGCTCGCGAGACTGCGCCTCCAACCGCACTTCAGGACTCGGGGCCGTCGCCGTCAGCGCCATAACCCACTGCAGCTGGGCGAAGGTGAGAACAGCCAATGCGATAGCGCGCTGCATTGTGTCTAACCCGCGTCCCATCTCTTAGCGGACCTACAGTATTCGAACCGTTAGCAACGGCATTACGTGCAGGTACACATCACGGAGCGCCAAGACGCTTACAAAAACGCCCAACGTCCCCTACGTCTCCCGGCCGCCGGATCCCTGGCGGCGCCCGGACGGTGTGGCTAGCGCCTGGCCATCCCCTAGAATCGGCTTGCGTCAACGTCCTTCCTTCCACTCACCCCAGTTCTCCTTTCCGCTCGACGCTCTGACCCCCACCAATCTCAGATGCCTTAATCATGGCGTGCGCTGCGCCCTTTAAGTTGAAGTTTAACCTTTGAGTTTAATGTTGAACCCCCGTCCTTCAGGAACACCAACAACGAAACCTACGACGCCTCCCTGCCGCCGCCTCCCTGGCAACCCTCCGAAGACTAGGCTCGCACGTTGCCGTCCAATGCAAACGGCCCGCGCCTCCGTCTTCTTGTCTTCCTTCCCTTGCTCACTCCGCTCTGCTCTCGCCTCGCCCACCCCGCTCTCCTCTTCTCCCCGTATTTCGTGAGCCCACACCCATTCGCTTTTACCTTACCCTTCTCCTGTCGACGGCCAGAAGATTACAACTTGTATTATGGCCGAGACGACACCCACGCACAGCGCGGAGGCCGCGCTGGAAACGCTTCACGTCCTCGACGGGCGGCGTCTCGGCGCATTCCAGAAACGATTGGTGTGGGTCACCGTTCTGGCGCTCGCGGGGGACGCTGCCGAGATCGTGCTCGTCGTCCTCTTGTCGGCCTGCGCCGATCCCTCGGGCGGTGCCACCTTTACGGCCCAGCTCGGCGCGGCGGCGTGCGCGGGGCAGCTGCTGGGCGCGGCCTTCTTTGGCTCTGCCGCCGACGCCCACGGGCGACGGCGCCTGTTCGTCGCGTCCGGCGCGATCGTAGCGCTCGGTGCGTGGTTGGAAACGCGAAGGCATCATCATCGTCGGTCGTAGGCGGGCTGCTTTCGGCGGCGGCGCCGGCGCGCGTCGCGACGCTCGCTGCGCTCCGCGGCGTTGTAGGCTTTGGCGTCGGCGGCGGTGCCGCTCTCTCGGCGGTCCTCATGGTCGAATACCTCCCCGTACACGGTCGCGGAAGGATGTTGCTGATCGTTCGCGCGCTCTCGACAGCGGGCGGTCTCTACGTGACGTTGTGCGCGTGGCTGGTCCTTGGGAGCCGCGGCTGGCGCGCCCTGGCGGTGATGGCGGCCGTGCCAGCCGTCGCGTCGGCCCTCATCGCGCGCAGCCTCTTGCCCGAGAGCCCGCGATGGCTCCAGCGCCGCGGTCGCGCGCACGAGGCCGCCGCCGTCGTCGCCCGGGTCGCCGCCGACAACGGCGTCGAGCTGCCGCCGGGGGCTCTCCGGCTTTGTACCCCCGCGCGACGCCACTCGGCCCCTTTCTTCTTCCAGGGCCTCCTCGGCGCCAACAACGACGAGCAGCAGGTCAGCCTCCTCGAGCACAGATTCCGAGGCGACGGCGCCGCGCGAGCCTTCTCGGACGACGCAGAGTGTGGTGGAGAAGAAGACGACGACGACGACAACTCGTCCTCCTCGAGCGCGTCGGGCGGCGAGACCTCGGAGGATCTGCGATGTTGCTGCTGCTGCGGCGCGTGGCAGGCGCGCGACGACGGTCCGCCGATCGACGAGGCACTCGACCGCGAGTACGGCGTCGTCGTCGCGGTGCGCGACGACGACGAGGAAGACGAACGCGCGACCGGCGAAGACGCGTCTTTTTTCGGAAACGAAACGAACACAGACGCGCCTCCGGCGCAGGCGACGCGGACGTTAACAGCGTACGGTGCGGCGACGGCGACGGCCGCGCTCCGCGCGATCAAGCTCCGGCCGCGGCCGCCTCGCTGCAGCCTCTGTCGCCGCCTTAACCGGTGCAAAGTGCGGCGGTGCCACGCCGACGACGGCGTCGCGGTCGCGCGGGCGCTTCGACTCCCGAACGACGAGCCGCGCCGCGCACGCGTTGCCCTCTGGGTCGGCACTCTCGGCCGACGCACGGCGCCCCTCTGGGTCCTCTCGATCCTCCTCGGGGGGGCCTACCTCGCGACGGCCACGCTCTCGTCGCTTCTCTTCGCCCGCGTCACCAAGGAAGACCGCCCGGAAGACGTCGACGACTGCGCGATGGCCTTCGATTACCGCGGCCTCGCCGTCGGCTCGGTCACCGAGGCGGCGGCGGCGACGCTTGCGTCCGTGGTCGTCGACGGCGGACGCCGCCGCCTCCTCGCCTCGCTTCTCGCTGCCGCCGCCACCGAGCTCGCCCTTCTCTGCTTTCCGCTCAGCCTCCTCGCGACCGCTCTCGTCGCGCTCATCGCGAGAGCGGCGCTCTTCGCAGCTGGCGCCGTCGCGTGGGCGTTTTTCTCCAGCGTCTTCTTATCCCGACGTCGTCGTCATTTTTTGGCGCAGCTTCGCCGCCGAACTCTACCCGACCGAGGTACGCGCGACGGGCGCCGCGCACGTGAGTGCATGAATATCTCGTGTCCTCACTCACCGCAGGCGGCGGGCTGCTCGAGACTTGGCGGCGCCTTCGCCTCCTTGCTCGTCGTCGCGCGCTTTTCCGATACGAGGCTAGCGACGGCCTCTCACGACCTGACATCCTTGGTTGGACCGCTCGCCTTGACTGCATTGCTGGCTGCTCTAACCACTCTCCTCATCCCCGTCGAGACCGCCCAGAAGCCAGCCGTCGAGGCACCACTCCTTGCTGTCGCGCCCCCTAAGAGCCGACGACGACGATCCCGCGTTTCCGACCTCCCGCCGCCAGACGATCCGTTCAAATCCCCATTTGCGCCTGATGCGCAAGGGACCACCACCTCCCCGCCGAGACGGAGTCTGGAGCCCGACGACGACGACACGTTTACAATGTAGCGCTTGTGGTGGCGACACTCCCCCCCCCTTTCTCGCACAGCGCATCTCCTCGGGGGTAAAAAACGCGCCCTCATTTTTTTTTAGGGTTTCCTAACTACTAATCGACAGATGTTTGTCTGTCTGTCTGTCTGTTTGTTTGTTTGTCCCTCGATTTAGGGTAAGGATCAGGTTGGCGCGAGAGTAAGGATCAGGTAGAAGCGAGAGCCAGACAGTGATCCTCCAAGCCGTCTACGGCGACCTCGCAGACTATTTCCACGACCCGCGGCGGCTCTTTCAGCGCGCCATTCTCACGCCCCGTCGAAACGATGTTGTCGATGCTGACAACGCGCGCATGACCGCGGCCTTTTTTTCCCGAAGACGAGGCGTCGGAGTTCTTTTCGGCCGACTAGGTTGGGTCGGAAGCCGACGCCTCGCTCTTTACAGTCGAGTTTTGAACTCCCTGACAACCAACGGCATGCTGACTTTGATCGCGAGCTTAAAGTCTTCGCAACCTCGACCCGTCGCACGGCCACTGCAACGGTACCAGATACATGATCGATCGTGTCGTTGTCACCGAGGCTCCTCCAACCTGTATCCCGTAAGGCCCGCCGACGCCAAACGATCACCAAGAGCCAGGGCCAGACGCCCCGCGAGGTCGGCGTCCTCTTGCCCAAGCCCGTCTTCTGCCACGTCCAGCTCTACGTGGCTCTCTGTCGATCGGCAACCCCGAGGAGATATACTCTTCTGGGTCGACGACTCCACCCTACCACACGTGCTGCGCAATACCGATAAGCCCCCTCCCGGCGTCTACACGCGCACGGTAGGTGAACTTACTGGACCAGGTGAACTTACTGGGTTTGAGATTGGGACTAGGTGAACTGGTGACCAGGTGAACTTACTGGACCAAGTGAACTTACTGGGGTTTTTAGAGTGAACGCAAGGGCTAGCGGCGTGTACGGATCAAAGCAGCTTAGATTGGCGGAGGTGAGAGCGACGAGCTCGAAGGAGAGTGGGGTGAGTGGATGTGAGCACGAGTGGGCTTACGCCGAACTTACTGGGGTTAGAGATTGGGACTAGGTGAACTTACTGGGACCAGGTGAACTTACTGGGGTTAGAGATTGGGACCAGGTGAACTTACTGGCGAACTTACTGGCCTGCACTTGTCCTAACTACTAATCGACAGATGTTTGTCTGTCTGTTTGTCTGTTTGTTTGTTTGTCCCTCGATTTAGGGTAAGGATCAGGTAGGCGCGAGAGTAAGGATCAGGTAGGCGCGAGAGCCAGACAGTGATCCTCCAAGCCGTCTACGGCGACCTCGCAGACTATTTCCACGACCCGCGGCGGCTCTTTCAGCGCGCCATTCTCACGCCCCGTCGAAACGATGTTGTCGATGCTGACAACGCGCGCATGACCGCGGCCTTTTTTTTTTCCCGAAGACGAGGCGTCGGAGTTCTTTTCGGCCGACTAGGTTGGGTCGGAAGCCGACGCCTCGCTCTTTACAGTCGAGTTTTGAACTCCCTGACAACCAACGGCATGCTGACTTTGATCGCGAGCTTAAAGTCTTCGCAACCTCGACCCGTCGCACGGCCACTGCAACGGTACCAGATACATGATCGATCGTGTCGTTGTCACCGAGGCTCCTCCAACCTGTATCCCTTAAGGCCCGCCGACGCCAAACGATCAACAAGAGCCAGGGCCAGACGCCCCGCGAGGTCGGCGTCCTCTTTCCCAAGCCCGTCTTCTGCCACGTCCAGCTCTACGTGGCTCTCTGTCGATCGGCATCCCCGACGACTCCACCCTACCCCACACGTGCTGCGCAATACCGATAAGCCCCCTCCCGGCGTCTACACGCGCACTATAAGTGAACTTACTGGGACCACGTTGAGATTGGGACGGGTGAACTGAAGTGACCAGGTGAAACTGGGACCAGGTGAACATACTGGGGTTTTTAGAGTAAGCTTTAGAGTAAACTCAAAGGTTGGCGGCGCGTGCGGATCAAAGCAGCTTAGATTGGCGGAGGCGAGAGCGACGAGCTCAAAGGAGTTGGTGTGAGCTAGGTGAACTTACTGACCAGGTGAACTTATACGAAACTTACTGGGACCAGGTGAACTTACTGGGGTTAGAGATTGGGACTAGGTGAACTTACTGGCCTGCACTTGTAACTACTAATCGACAGATGTTTGTCTGTCTGTCTGTCTGTCCCTCGATTTAGGGTAAGGATCAGGTAGGCGCGAGAGTAAGGATCAGGTAGGCGCGAGAGCCAGACAGTGATCCTCCAAGCCGTCTACGGCGACCTCGCAGACTATTTCCACGACCCGCGGCGGCTCTTTCAGCGCGCCATTCTCACGCCCCGTCGAAACGATGTTGTCGATGCTGACAACGCGCGCATGACCGCGGCCTTTTTTTCCCGGAGACGAGGCGTCGGAGTTCTTTTCGGCTGACTAGGCTGGGTCGGAAGACGACGCCTCGCTCTTTACAGTAGAGTTTTCAACTCCCTGACAACCAACGGGATGCTGACTTTGAGCGCGAGCTTAAGGTCTTCGCAACCTCGACCCGTCCCACGGCCACTGCAACGGTACCAGATACATGATCGATCGTGTCGTTGTCACCGAGGCTCCTCCAACCTGTATCCCTTAAGGCCCGCCTACGCCAAACGATCAACAAGAGCCAGGGCCAGACGCCCCGCGAGGTCGGCGTCCTCTTTCCCAAGCCCGTCTTCTGCCACGTCCAGCTCTACGTGGCTCTCTGTCGATCGGCATCCCCGAGGATATACTCATCTGGGTCGACGACTCCACCCTACCCCACACGTGCTGCGCAATACCGATAAGCCCCCTCCCGGCGTCTACACGCGCACTATAGGTGAACTTACTGGGACCACGTGAACTTACTGGGGTTGGAGATTGGGACTAGGTGAGCTGAGTGACCAGGTGAACTTACTGGGACCAAGTGAACTTACTGGGGTTTTTAGAGTGAACGCAAAGGCTAGCGGCGTGTACGGATCAAAGCAGCTTAGATTGGCGGAGGTGAGAGCGACGAGCTCGAAGGAGAGTGGGGTGAGTGGGTGTGAGCACGAGTGGGCTTACGCCGAACTTACTGGGGTTAGAGATTGGGACTAGGTGAACTTACTGGGACCAGGTGAACTTACTAGGGTTAGAGATTGGGAGTAGGTGAACTTACTGGCCTGCACTTGTTCTTTTTTATGAATGATGATCCTCCCACCTAAAAATCGTGCGAATTTATGAATAGAATCGCACCCACTGCGAATGTGTTCAGTAGTGCGCGCGCCGCATCCCGCCTATCATTCGAGGTTTCGTTAATTTTCTAGTTCGTGGGTTGGAGCATCTCCGGATTCTCTCTGTAAAAGCCGGGGCGCATGATGCGAACGGCACCGTTGCGCCCAGGGTGCAGTTGGTCGACGGTACTCGGTGCGCCGTCGCCCGCAGAGCCGCCGACAAAGTCCCACTCGCCTACACCACAAGCTCGTGGAGGGTGATGTCGAGCCCCGCCCGCCCGGCAGCCTTCGCCCTGGAGGATGATGAAGTCCTGCACCGTACTCGTATCTACGTAGCAGCTCCCGCCACCGCCACCACCCGCGATGCCGGGGCTCATCCCACCACCACCGCCGCCAAAGAGACCCCCCCCGCCACCCCCGCCGAACTGGGCTCCCGCGCCGCCTTGCCACGCGTAGCCGGCTTCGGCGGGAAAATCGCAGACGGCGGCTTCACCCGAGTCGCCGCCTTTGCCGCCATACTCCTGCGTACCCATGCGGCCGTTGCGCTTGTCGACGCGAGCGCCGGGCAATTCGCCGTTGAGGCCGCCACCGGGGACGCCATCGCGGGAACCGCCGCCACCACCGCCGCTCGCGACGATGATGCACTCTGGACCGGAACCCGTAAAGCGCTGGATCATGGTGTACCCACCGCCGCCACCCGCAGCCCAGACCTCGTTCCCGCCGTGGCCATTGCCGCCGCCCGGCTCGCCGCCGACCGCGACACCACAGTGTTCCTCGACAATCGCGTCGTCGTCTTCGTCGTCGACGTCCTCAACCAGAACCTCGCCGTATTGGCCGGCGGAGCCGCCCGCGCCGATTGTGATTTGGAGGTACTCTCCAGGTACGACCATGAGAAGAACCTCGACGAAGGCCCCGCCGCCGCCGCCACCAGCAACCTTATCTCGCAGGTGGCCCGAGCCGCCTCCCGCGCCCCATGCCTGCACCTTGAGTTGTCTGGTCGCCGGCGGGACGCGGTACGAGTACGTGCCGGGCACGGTGTAGAGTACGATGTTGGATCTAAGAATGTGGAGTCGGCGGTGCTGAAGACGGTCCTTTGCCTTGACGTTCGCGGCGCAGCGCTTGAAGTGACACCGAACGAGGCGTTCCTCGCACATCTCGAGCTCGTGTTCGATGCGCGCGGCTTCGCACTGCAAGAACTCGTGGGCACCCCCGCTAAATGTCTGGCCGCAGCCGAGGCGACAATGCAACTCGGGAAATGGTCGTTTGATGCAAAGCTTGTCGAGGTGATGTTGGAGCTCGCAGAACGCAACCCACTCGCCGCACCGACGTTCGCACGGCACAAGTCGTCGCGCGCATTCGTGCTTCTCGTGCCACTGCTGGACGGTGACGCCGTCTGGTCTTGTCGCCATCCACTGCTCCTCGCGTTTTTTTGTGCCGCACCCGAGAGCGCAGGGCAGCACGCGCTTGACGCACGACTCCTTCTCGTGAAAGAGCTTTTCGCGCCCGATCATGACCCATTCGCCGCAACCCCACTCACATATCACGTAGCCGGCGTTCTGGCGCTGCGTCGCCTTGTAGATGAGGCGTAGGATTCGCCGGCGCAATCTAGACCGTGGTGTCGTTGCCTTGTCCTCCTGGGTTGCGAGCCATTCCAGACGTTTTTGGTCGTCAACGTCTCGCTGTACGATCCGCTGTTCTCGCGACTTACGCTGGATTTGCATCCGCTTCTTCGTGTTTTCGAGCTCCGAAGCTAAGTTAGCAAGCTGCCCCTCGTCAACCTGCACACGCAGCAGTGAGACGCCGGCCTGCTGCGCCTTGAGCGCCTTCATGTCGATTCCGTCTTCCTCGGCATTCGCCATGACGGCCATGGAACGTGCGTTCTCGATCGCCGCGTTCGCCTCGGCCTCAAGAACCGCTGCCTCCGCGGCTGCTCGCGTGCTTCGAGCACGTGCTGTGTCTTCGGCCCGATTCATCCGGGTCGCGGTCCGCCGAGCGTTGGAAAAGAGGCTATTCTGGAGCTCGGTATCGGCGCGAACCTTCTCGCGTTCGTCTGCCTCTTTGACTCGCCGAAGTTGCATGCGCCACAGCTTCTCCTCTTTCTGGCGCTCGACCTCCTCGTGTGTCAGAGGTTTGCACCGGATTCGATTTCTCCGCACCCACTTGACGATGACAGTCGAATTGTCGTCGCCCGACGTCTTGCTTTTGTTGTTGTCGTCTTCCAAAAAGAAGAAATCATTTTCATTGTTGTTGGTCTTTTGCGCGGCCTTGATGTCGTAGAGACGCTCGTGCGTATCGGGGTCGATGCGAATGCGATCGACGATGCTGAGAGTGTCCTCGAATTGCCCAGGAAATCGAAACAAGACGATCGTGCCTTCCTCGAGGACACCAAGCTTGTCTTCCTTAGAGTGGTCAGGTAGATCGGGTTTGTTCCACTGAGAGTAGCCGCTCGCTGGCAAGTAGTAAAACATCTCGCCGCACACCGAGTCGAGGTACTCGTGCCATTCGCGACCTTCGCGGTCAGTGCATTCACGCAACCGTGTCGCTCGCCGCCGAAGGAGGGCCCAGCCATTGCGATTGCTTTCGAGCTGCGCCACGGCCTCGGGCTTAAACCAAGAGTAGGCGCACGAGTACCAGCACCGTGGCGCAGCCCTACAAAAGACCTGGCGGAACATCCTCTGCACGCGCCGCACACCGGCCTCTTTTTCCGCGACGGCCGTGTCCCGCCAGAAGCGCGACTGCGTCCGAACATGCTCATACTCCTCCCAGTCTTCCAAGTACCGCAAGAATCGCGAATGCTTGGCCACCAACACCTCCCACTCGGTACCTGTCAAATGTGGCCATCGGATGTTCTGCGCCCCTTGGTCAGAATAGTGCGGTCTGAACGCGGCATCGAAGTCGCGCAACGGGTCTGTAATCTCCTCGCCAGCTCTGCCTTCGCCGACCGTTGACAACTCGACCGTGTCTGCTATTTGACGAGCGCCTGCTTCCGCGATTTCTTCTTCCTGTGGCAGTTGTCCGCCGAGGACATCGTCCTCCTGCGCTGCGACTGCTGCCGCGACTGCGACAAGCAGCGCGGGCTGTGGCTCGGCGCCATTCTCGCCGTCAGAATTCGGCAGCTGAGGTAGTCGACGCCGACAACTATTCTTGAGCGTGCGTTGCTCGAGTTGCAATTCGAGTCGCCCTCGGACATCGTTCGATACGTCGTCGGGCACCGCCCAGGAGGCATACGAAAGCTCGTTGCTCCAGAAAAAGACTCGCTGCTCGACGACGATGAGATCGCGGCGGTACATTTCCGTCCGAGGCTCAGGCTCCTCCGGGCAGACGACAGTGTAGACGCACTCGCCATTGTCCCTTTCTTCGACAGCTTTGACTCGAGCCTCAACTTTCGAGCCGATAACTTCTAAAGAATCGACGAGTACCACGCTCCCAGCATCAACATACTCGTATTGTGTTGGGTCGACGAGGAGCTGCCAGCCGTCAACAAACTCCGTCCCGGCAGATCGTCTGCACAGCATCCAGCCAGTCAGGGCCTCGGGCGGTGGGTCTGGCTCCACATGGTCGGGAAGATGTGCGAGGACGACAGGCTTTTCCGCGAGCCTCTCCCGGCGGCGCGCTTCGCGCTCTTCAAGGGCTGCAAACACCTGGCGATCACTCTCGTCGGTCGTGGCGACCATCAGGCACCGCGCACTGAGGCGATGGCACGCGCAGACGACCGCCGACTTGCGGACGTATTTGACACCGAAGTGGCCGGCGTGGCAAGACTTGGCACAATGAATGCATATCACCAGGCGAGTGGACGCGTCTGGCAGGCATTCGTTGCACTCTTCACACGTGTACCAGACCTGCTCAGTCTTCTTGTAGTTGAAAGTCATGCAGGTGCATTGCATGCCGGTCTCGGTCTTTTCGACAGCATCGACCGGCCGGTTCCAGCGGTAATCGTGAGTTGCCTCCTTGTAGTAAAAAATGACACGATCTTGGACCTGATACATCGCCCATTCGTCATTGGCACCGAGGCTGCCGATCGAGACGGCAGTGGCGTGGAGCTTGGGCCAGCACAGGGCATCGGGCCTGCACGTCGAGATGCTAATGCCGCCCGAGCTTGCAATCGCATCTGAAGTGTAGAGAAGACACTCGTCCTTGTGTCGCGTGTCGCGCAGGACCTCCCACTCGCCGATCGTGCGCACGTGGCGACAGGACCTACGCACATGTTCGAGCGCCTGTGCAACCTTCTCTTCGAATAAAAACTCCTCTGGAGGCGCCCATGCAAACCGGAGCGCAGCGTTCTGTGCCGCCAGGATGTCATCAGCATCTTTAAGGTGCTCTCCCCCCCCCGTCGACGTTGCTGTCGTCTCTTCGTCGTCGTGCACCTGCCAGTGATAGAAGCGATTTTTCGTGTCCATATCCTCGTACTCGTCAATGCCAGCGAACGAGCGCTTGAAGAATGACATTGACTTCAGTAGCTGCCAGTGCTCGATGCTGAGGTCCGTTCCGCGTCGCGTCGCGTCGGCGAGCGCGTCGGCCTTGCGTAAGTAGCTCTTTGCCGCTTCTATCGTCTCGAGCGTAGAGTTATAGTCGTGCAGCAGGTCGCCGCGGCGATCTTCGATGATGTCCTCGCGCAGAGGCTGGCCAGTCGGCGAGTCCGGCCGCAAGCGCGGCTGTAAGACGAGTTCTCTTGGTGTTTTGCCGTGGTCGTCAACGGCGTGGAGATTGCTGACGTGGCGCTCGAGCAGCACGGCGATGGTCTTTTCGTGAGAGTCGGCCTTGTTGGCATCGCAGGCCTCGTGCAATGCCGTGCGGCCGAGGTGATTTGGCGTCTGCAGTGCAGAGTATTGGAAACAGTATTTCAAAAGCTCGACGAGGTGCGCGGGCTTTGACACCGTCGGAATCCAGGACTCGATCACTTCGTCTTCAATATGCGTCTTCGCCACAAAACCAGCCTCGGGATCGGGGTCCAAGATTCGAATCACCGACTCGACGGCGGTCCAGACGGGTTTTGTCAAAAATTTGCGATGTTCGACCTCGATTTTCTCGCTGTAGCAAAACGTTGCGACATCGAAGATCCATTTTTTTTTGAAATGTCGAGCCTCTGTGTCCTTGAGGTTCCTGGCGATGAAAAACGCGTAGCAGTCGTTAAATATGTACGCGATGTCGACCTTGCCAACCTTGCGCGTGCCGGAGACCACCTCGCGAACGAACTGTTCCTCGTAGCTCGCGAGGACGTCAGCGGCTTTAGCATGGTTGTTGCGTGAAGCAAAGTGCAGCGGCGTGTCAAAGCAGTTGTCTACCGCGTGGACGTCGGCACCAGCGTCGATAAGGATCCGACATATCTGCGCGTTCCCTTCCGCGGCGGCGAAGTGGAGCGCGGTGCGGTTCAGCCGGTCCGTGAGCTCGATTTGCGCGTGGTATTCGAGAAGGAGTTTCGTCACCAATTCTGACCCGTGCTCCGCCGCGATCTGGAGAGGCGTGCGAGGGGACGCGAGGTGTCGAAACCAGTGGTCGGGATCCTGTCCCGCATGAAAGTACAACGTCGCCTCGTGCGCGAGGTCCCGGATGCAAACGATGCGAAAATCGAAGAGCTCCGGTCTCGCTACGTCGACGGCGCGCCCGCCGATGTTCCGTCGGGTTGATTGCGCCACGTGCGGCAACGAATCAAGTGGGTGACTCCGGCGGCTCAGCGTGTCGACCACCAGCGCACCGTCGTAGCCATCGCGCAGGCGGGCGTCGATCCATGCCCGCAGCCGCGGGGCGACCTTGTTCCACTGCTTTTTACGGTTGTAGGGGTCGTCGCCCTCGAACCTGACGATATTATCCATGACCGCAGGAGGTCTCCGCGGGTTCGGAGGCACCTCGCGACGAAGCGTGTCAGCCACATTTTTGTATGTCTCTCGAGACGCGTTGTCGCTGACACCCGCGAACACTGCGTACGAATCTAGGAGCAAGATGCGCTGCATGAACTCGACGTTGCGCCACGGCTGGAACCCTTTCAGCCTGAGAGTCTTTAAGATGCTCTCGAGCGATGCCCCGGCCTCAACGTTTTCCCACACCCACACCCGCCAATCGTCGGGTACGACACCGGCATCATATTTGAGACCCGGCATTGTTTCGCGCATCTTCGTCAGCGCAGTTTCGGCCGCGCGATATCGTGCCTCGCGCGTCGTCTTCCCAATGCCCTGGAAGGTCCGCGACCCATACGACTCGCGCAGCTCCCCGTCGACTACCTCGAACCAGTGCCCCGTCAGGATCACCTCCATGACCATGTACTCGTCGTGCATCGACGTCGCCTCGCGCCTCTCGACGAACTCGTAACGAAACCGCAAGCCGCGCTTGCTGGCCTCCATCGCGAGCACGGCGGCGGGCGTCGAGTTCAACTCCTGTGTCAATTTGGCAAAACCACGCAGCGTCGTGTCGCCGCGTTTGACCATGACGATCAGCCCAACAAACTCGGAGAACTCGAGGCATCCCGAGCCGTCTGCGTCGATCTCCTCCATAAACTCCTTGGCCTTGTCCAACGAGTGCTCGAGGTCCATGTGCTTCATCATCACAAACAGCTCCTCGATATCTACCGCCCCAGACCCGTCCTTGTCGAACTCTTTGAACATCGCCACCAGATCCTCGAACTCCATTGGCGTGAAATCGTTCACGTACGAGTCTGGGCACGTGTACCCATCGACGCAGAGCTGAAGCTCCGACGTCGCCTCGATCGTTTCCGTGCCCATCGTTCTTCTCAAAAACGTATCTTGTTGTTTGGTGGGAGCTGATCATTTTGGGTCATCATCGTCCACATCGTCGTCGTGAAAATATCACATCGCGCAGCCCAAATGACCCTATCTTCCTATCGGTCCGTTTGAGTGCTACTTGCGCGAGGGGGAGGAAGGACATCGTCGAGTAGGTGGATACCGTAGATGAGGCGAGCGAGCCAAGAAACAGCCATAACGGCCGACGGCACTCGCGCCGGGCGCTGGCCGGGGCGATGCACTTTGAGGGAAGAGGAGGAGGAGTTGGCAAAAACGGCAGTGGGGGTGGGGATGGTGAGGGGACGGGGTCGCCCCCAGGCCAAGAATTGTAATCAAATGATAAGGGGAGGGCGGGCGCGGGACAAATCAGAGTGGTCGATGACGGGAATGTCAAGGGGGTTAGGGAGTAAACTCCAACGCTTTTGGGGCAGAGCGGGCGCGGAAAGGGGGGCAGATCAGAGCGCCAAGCGTAACGGAGAACGACGGGGTGAGTGACACCACAAGAAAAATACGAGGACGCAGGCCGTTTGCACAGGCCAGGGGAGAAGAAAAAATATCTTAAAGGGTAGAGGCAGGGCGGCCGCGGAAGGGGGGGGATCCGGGCTGAGCGAGGCGAGAGGGGTGGGGCGAAATAGAGGGTATTGTTTGTCTTCGTCGACGTCAATCAAGGAGCACTGGGCGAAGAAGTACTGGCGAGTCGTCGTCGTCGTCGTCGAACCGAAGCAGCTCGGCAATGGAGATGTCGAGGCGCAGATCCATCGGCGGCAGCTTGGGCGGCAGCATGGAAAGAAGAAAGTCTCTGCCTGCCCCAAGTGCGGGGGTGAGGAACGACGACGACCACATTGACTAAACTAGTAAAAGAAACGACAGCGAAAGCAGCGTCATAAGCTGGAGGAGGGCAAAGGGGTAATAAAGATCCCGGAATCGCACAGAATAATGGCGCTGCCGTCCGCAGAATCACTCGACAGCCACAGTCGGACGACGTCCGAGCACTTCTTGGCGGCCGTTAATAGTTAAAATTGAAACGAATCGTCGACAGGAGCTTATCTTTCTACCTCACGGAAGGTCCGTCGTCGAAGGCGAGAAGGCGCCGGCGCGTACTGGCGGAAACGTCGTAGGTCACCTCTGGGTGGTCACGCTGGTCATGGGCGGCCTGACGCGCCGCAACGAAGAGATAGTCCGAGAGTCGATTGAGGTATTTTGCGATGGCCTCGTGGGGGTCGTCTTCGCGAGGTGAGGACTGACGGTCCACGGACCTGTGGTCGAGAACGAGGCGCCAGACGTGGCGCTCTGCTCGTCGGCACACAGCT
This sequence comes from Chrysophaeum taylorii, assembly GCA_029834535.1. Lineage (NCBI taxonomy): Eukaryota > Pelagophyceae > Pelagomonadales > Pelagomonadaceae > Chrysophaeum > Chrysophaeum taylorii. The sequence goes on from JAQMWT010000167.1 coordinate 104,713, forward strand.
CTCGCATCGTGGAGCGCGAGCGCGGCCGACGGTGGCTGGGGGACAACGAAGTGTCGAAGGGGCGGGAGCGTCGCGTCGACGGCGTCGATTTCGCGTTCGAGGACTTCGAGCTCGGTCGGGTTGAAGGCGCGACGCGCTATACCCGAGGACGAGTCCGCCGCAGCGAGAACGGCCCCAGCATCGAGGAGCCGCTGTTGCACGCGGAAGACGAAGTCTGCGACGTCCTTTCGCTCGCTCCGATACGCGGCCATGCCGAGCTTAACGGATAGTTCGTCGACGTCGCCCATCGCCTCGCACACCGCGGCATGCTTTGGGAGTGCATCGCCCCCGAGCACCCGAGTGTACCCGCCGTCGCCTTTGCGCGTGTAGAGTGCGGACTTGCGTCGCTTCCGAGGAATCGCCGACGCCCGCTTAGCGCCGGAAAATACCGCGGCCAGACGCGCGAGTTGCTCCAAGAGCCACGACACCAAACGCGCAAGGAGCTGCACGTGCGTCGTCTCGCTTCGTCGCACGTTGACGTGGTTGTACGGGCAATGCCTGCACCGGCTGCCGCAACCTGCGCGCGCAATGAATGTTACCACGGACGCAATCGTGGCACGCACATGACCCTCTTTGCAGGTGCGCGAACTCCGTGAAGACCGTCAGACCACTCTTTGGATCGATGTACGTTTCCTCGCCGTTTGCGCACGCCACCTCGTGCAGCTCCTCGATCGACTTCATCCCCGCCACCTCAGCTTCTCTGGTTGCAACTGAGAAGCGGGGGGTGCGTGCTTCAAGGGGTTATGATGATATGGTTGAGGGATCTTTTCTCCGACGAGGGGTCCTCCCGAAGGAGGAGGTGCTTCTCCTCATCCGTGCGGCGGCGGCGGTCCACGTCATCGCGGGTTCGGTCTCCAACGCCTTGAAACAGGCCGTATAGGAGGAGCAACCGCACTTCGAGGATCTTTCAGATACCCAATCTGCAAGCTCATCAAAAAACTTCGGAAGTCCGACGATGCGGAGGTGGCGATCACGGCATAGGCGTGTTTGACGTCAGCACTAGCGCCTGCGCCGAGTCACAGGAGCCCACTCAAGACGCGGCGCCGCCGTAACTGGGTAACCAAGGCGTGGACAGATTGGGCCGCGCTCGAGGCGATGGGGGCTACTCGCGGGCTCGAGCTGATCATCAAGGAGTGTAACCGACTCTACGGCGAAGAAGCGGCGTCGACCGAGACCACGATCAATGCCTACGTTGCAGATGGGGCCTCTTCCCGCGCCCAAGACTAAGGGCTCGCATGCTTATTACCCCGTGGAGTACGAGGACAAGGTTGTGGCCATCGCCGTCAAGCTCCGCGAGATGAAGTCCGATCTACAAGATGCCTGCTATCGCGCACACCCAGGCCCTCGTCAACGTATGCCGAAGATCGCGCAGCTCGACGGCTGGGGTAAGACGAAGCGCGATGGCACCGGTGGCATCATCTGGGATTGCAGGCGGACAGGACAACCTCGGTATCTTCCGAGTCGACTGCAAGGCCGCCGAGACCGACGGGCTTGCCGGTATCCTCACCGCACTTCCTCAGCGATGGTTTCCTTTGAGTCCCCTTCCAAGCTCGCTGCCAGACCCCACCCCACGCCGAACTCAGCCGCTAGACGCCCTGGACTCGACCGGCAGTACGGAGCATAGAGTTTGAGGGCCCAAAAGGGCCACATGGAACTCGTCCACGCGCCAACGAGAGCTCCAGCCTCTGGCGGAACGCGTAGCTCTGAAAGCTGCCTACAGAGAATGTCATTTCCCGCAACTATCCAAAGCTACCCCCCATAGCGCCACTACCGAGGTGCCCAGTAATTTCGAGCCGAACACAGCGTCTGCCACCACCAAAGTGCAATGGCGCTAACGCATGTTCAGGAGCCTTAGAAGGGACCAATGACCAAGATGGGCTGTTCGAGTCGAGCCTCACGAGATGCGATTCGGCATCAGCCCGCTGCGCTCGCGCCGGGTAAGAAAGAGAGAGAGAGAGAGAGAGGGAGAGAGAGAGGGAGGGAGAGAAAGAAAGAACCCCTCATCCATTTGGCAAGAGGAGGTAATATTACTAAGAAAGAGGGCCTCCAAACTTACAACAATTAGGCGCCGACGGAGGGAGAACCTCGGAAACGAAGCCGATGTCGATTGACCAGGCAAGAGTGTTGACGACTTTGGTCGTCGTTTCGAGGGCGCGACGAGTCGAGGAGTGCGGGACATCCGGAACCCGCAGCATGTTACGGCATAGAAGGAGATGGTAATAAGGGACGAGTGAAAATGATAGATTATTCTTTTCACGCATTCAACTTGCTGGATACGACTCCGAGCCCACCGAAGAGAACAGGGAAGAGCGTCGCTAAGGGGATCGCGAGGAAGGTCTGGAGGGCCACACTCTGGACCGAGTCGTCCGGGATGGACGTGACGGCATAAGCTGCGACGCGCGAGCGTGGAACACGTAGTACGAAAAGGGCGACGAACCTCCGCCGAAGGAGGCGACGGCAAGGCCGAAGAAGGCCACCGCGGGGACGGTCACAGCAGCGCCGAGGAGTGGCAACGCAAGCGGCGCCACGCTGACCTGAGGGCGGGCGTCCGTCAGCGACTACGGCACACTTACGAGGCCAGGGAGGAGAGGCAAGAGATCGTCGTTGAGCTCGCCGATCGCGCCGACCAGTCCGTTTTCTTCCGCTGCGGGCCAGGCTCGTACATGGAAAAAAAAAAACAACGCACCCCAAACGAGGAGCGGCTCGATGTCCTTGAGCTTCAGTCCAGCTCTCTCCAATTTGGTCAGCAGACCAAGCTTGGCAACCTGCGTAGATTTGGCGTCCCACTTCCCAAAGCTTCCTCCTACCTTGGAGAGGAGTTGCTTTTCTTCGACGAGGGAGAGTGTCGTCGAGAGGGTCGAGTATGGATCGACGCTCGAGGCCATCATCTTCGTGGGTACCCGCGCGGTGCGCATGGTCCCCGATCGCAGGGCCGTCGCCAGACCCGCGACAGCAAGAAGACGGCCAATCATCTGGAGAGAGAGAGAGGGAGGGAGATGGACCGGCGGATCGAGGCGACGACGCACCAGTTCAACTTCGCCGAAGGGGATCAAACCCTAATAATGCGTCAGTCAGCATTTGTATCTTTGCTTCCGTTAGACACGTTAGACCCCAGAGATTCGTCGTTTGTCGTAGGATGATCCTGATTGACGACGTATGCGACGGCGGGTGGGTCCTCCTCTCGACCACAGCCGACGACATCGACGATTCTCAGAGTAGCCTCGTCCGCACCACGGAATGCATTGAAGACGCCTCCACGATAGGATCGACCACGTCTGCCCAAGACCACCACACCGATGACCGTACGCATCTTCACTCGACCACAGTCCTCGCCGCGGCCTTCGCGAGATCCAGCGAATCCAAGAAGAAGCGCAAGGGAAAGAAGAAGAAGAAACATTGAGGGAAGTTGCCTCGATCGCGGCGAGCCCAGATCGCCGCCTGTTGTTGTGGCGCCGTTGCGCGCTTACTTCTATTTCTTTTCAAATACCCAGCGCGAAACAAAAAGACGCTCACAATAGTAAAAGGAAAAATGTCCACAACTCGCTCCCGTCCTTAAACAAACGCAACTGCGGCTCCCCCATTTTAAAATACTCGAGCGCGAATTGATTGGCGCTATACTAATTCATCTGTCCACCACCACCACCACTAACCGTGGACATTCTTAACTCACCCAACGAAAATGAAATATATTGCGTCGTCTTCTTCTTCGGGTGGTCCACCGCGGTTTTTCTCACAGTTTGATATTTCTGTGATGCGGTCTGGTCCTACTCTGGCACTAGGTTCTTTGGGATGCCTGGGTTCGATACGTTTTCGGCCAGACGTCGAGACATCCAGCGGGCGCGCAAGGGGCTTGGTTGTGATATTTAGAAGCGTCTACTTAGAAGCGTCTCGCGTGAGAAGCCTAGGTGCTGGGTGTGCTCGCCATGGTACTACGACTCGACGCCGCCGAGGCTCGCTCACTATGGCGACACGTGGCAAACTTATTATTATCACAAGGGCAAGGTATAAACGAGCGAGCAATAAACTCTCCAACGGCAGGGTTTGCAACGCAGACGACACACGGGGAAGCATGATGGAGGACACATTTTTCGGGGGTTAGGTTCAAGGCCATAGCGGAACGCGTCGTTCGAGAGCGTCCGTCGTCGTCGACAAGGTGGTGAGAACACACAAAAAAGACCTTCCAGTATCCAATGGCCACGAGCGGGGGGAGGGCACGAGGGAGCAATGGGAGCGCCTACACCTGGGACCAAATCAAAGAGGTTCAGTCGCTCATCGAACGCTGCATGCAACACTACATGACCCAAACCGAAATTATCGCAACCTTGCAAGTGCAAGCCGATATCGATCCCTCTTTGACGTGTCTCGTCTGGCAAAAGCTGGAAGAACAGAACTCAGACTTCTTTCTCTCGTACTCGGCGTGTCTTCGACTTAAGGACCAAATCGTAAGGAGTCCGCGTCGACGTGCTTCTTACGTGAGGCGCAGGTGGCTTTCAACTATTTGGTCGAGCAGCAAACGCGTCTCCTGCAAAAATTGACGCTCTCGCTCCCGCCGGGCGTCTCTGTCGAAGCAACCCATGGCGGGGCTGTGGGGGGCCTCCAGCTGAACAACAACAACAACAACAACAACAACGACTGGACTACCCAAGAGGTGCCGCATCCAGCCGACCAGTCGCCAGCATCGAAGCAGCAGGAGCAGCAGGTGTTGGAGGAGGAGGAGCAGCAGCAGCAGCAACAACAACAAGATGCGATTCAAATGGCGCAGCAACCGCAACAGGTGCGCATCTTTGAGGACACGCGCAGCCACCTACCTCGTCGTGCGCGTAGGTGGGTGTTCCAGCCGGGAGCTGGGAAGATCACTAGCCGCGGACGCGCCTGTTGCTCTAGCGCTTCTCCAGAAGCAGCTGGCACTCATCCCCACAGGCATCTTCGTATGATATCGGGTAGTTGAGGGCAACAGGATCGCGACTTGAATTCTCCCACCGAGCGTTATCAACTTGGGGGCGACTCATCTCATGCCTCTTTCTCTCTCGACCCGCGTTATTAGGTGGAAAAGCGCCGAAGAATCTAGGCACTTAATAAGCCCCCCCAAAAAAAACAACAACTGATTCTTCCACTGTTGTTGGAAAATTGACTACTTGAACGTTATGGGATCAGTCTCCAAAAACGATGATGCGAAGGAGAACGAGAACGACAGCACCGTTGCAGAGGAGGCCGGGCTAAAGGGCGCGTCGCGGCCGCTGTGCACTTCGACGCCCGAAGTAGAAGCGGTCGCGATGCTCATCGAAGCCGACGGCGCCCACGTCAAGCGCAGAACCAGCAAGCGGAGCACCACCCCATGCCGCCGACCGCTCGAGTCGGTCAATGTCGAGCGGTCTCCTCGGCCCTCACCCCGTTTCGCGACGACGCCGCCGCCCAAAGTTCGAGCTTCCAGCATAAGGTCAGAGCCTGGGACACCCGCGCCGGCGCGCAAGGCCCTCGATGCGGTCCTCGAAGCTGTCTGTGACGTCCTCCTCATGGAGGCGCAAATTCTCGCCGAAAACCAAACTCCGCAACGCGACGAACCCGCGCCGAGCGACGATTCGAGTCCAAGCGATGATGAGAGTCTGCCCTTGGTGTGGCAAACGGTCGTGTCTGTCTTAGCCGTGCCCGAGCCTCTACCAATAGTCAAACCGCCGGCACAAGAAGGCGCTGCGGCGTCTTGGCTCGTCTGTGGAGGTAACTGCATGCCGAATCCTCTCGCTGACACAGTCCCCACGTGTCCTGCCGAACCAACGGCAAATACCATCCTCCTCGACTTGGACGCCGATCAAGATTGAACCTCGAACCCGAGGAAAGTTAGTTATTGTGTAACCCCGATGGCAGTTGCAGTGTAGGCAGCCACCACACGCTTGCCACAATTTCGATGCCCTCTTTTAGTTTGTTTGTTTGTTTGTTTGGGAACCTGGGTGCCCTCATCACTAGGTGGAGTCGAGTGCCGCAAGAGGCTGTTGGTGTGAGCAAGGAAATGAAGATGAGGCGCATTCTCTATAAACATAATATGCAACTATTTATCTTGAGAGCGCCGTCTCCGCGGGGAAATCTTGCAATGGCCCATAGTAGAGGGCCTAGGTGAAGCTTACGTTGGAGACCAAGGCGGCACAAGGCCGCCGCGTCTTTCGCGAGTGGGGGGTGTCGCCAGCGCCTTGGACCGGGCGCGCTGCGCCCTCACCGCCCTCACCGCCCTCCTCCCTCACCTCCTTCCGCGACGTCACTTCCTCGGGCAGGCCCACCCAGGCCGCCCGTGCCCAGCAGGACGTCATACTCCGTCGCACATACGTCCGGCGGCAGCATGCGTACGATCTGCAAGCGGGGCCCATCATCTTTTCGCCTACCCCGTGGCTCGCGACTAGGCCTCGGGGCACATCCACCCCCCTTTCAGGCACCATTCCGCTGATCCGCACACCTTCCAAAACCACTGGACGCCCTGCGTGCAACCACTGGACGCCCTGCGTGCTCACGTTCGCACTCCCCCTTCCTGCTTAGCACCGACCTTTAAGCGCACTTTCCTCCCCCCACACACTTGTGAATATGCCCTACCTTTCAAAACCCTAGAGAGCGGGAAGTCTTCGATGGGCGGCGAAAAGCGATTCAAGACATCCTCCGAGTCGTTATCGGGCGGGACTGAGAGCGATAAGAATGAACTCAGCGCGAAAAAGAATAAGTCGAGCTGGTGGTCATCCTCGTTCTTGAATGCGTCGACCCTCAGCACAGTGGCCGTGGTGGCGTACTTGGGGATGGCCGCGCGTAATTTTTCGACGATGCTGGATCCCCTCGCGCACGTTCCCAAGGAGGTGTGGCAACAGAGCAGGCGCGTAATGCCTCTGTGGCCGATAAATTCCAACGTGAGCGTGGAGGTGGCCATTTCGAGCCTCGCGACGTTGTCTGCGGACATGATGCGGAACGAGACTGCTTACAGGCCGACGACAGTCATTGCCTGGCGCGAGAGCGGCTTCCATCTGTCCGACAAGTCGTCGTCATCCGATGGCAAGTCGATATCGCTTGATTTGCACTCGGCGTCGCGGCCGCCCGCGGAGCCCGTTGTCGCGACGCGCCATTCGTGGTTGCTTAGCCTCTTTGTCGGAGACGGCAACGAGCCGACGCCGACCCCCCTCGCGCTCCCCGACGCCGCTTGGGACTCACTCCAAGCGAACGGCACGCTGTACTTGCACGCGGCCGTCTACCTGCAAGGCACGTCGGCGAGATGGCGCGGCCTCGCCGACAGCGAGATTAAGCGCACGGTGCGGTTGCCGCCGCTCTCGCTTGTAAAGTATGAGCCGCCGCCGACGGGCCGCAAGGCGCTTCCCAAGCGCAAGCTCCTGGCTGATTTCGGCATCATGATTGGCCCTCCGGCGCCGTGGTCGCCGCCGCCGCCGCCCCCTGGCACGTTCGTAGCCAAGTGGAAGCCGGAGGCTGCGGTGCGCATGGTCGCAGAGTTCCGGGAATGGCCCGCGGTTATGCAGATGCCGGGCATGGAGCGCATTCGTAGGCGGCTGCCGGGCGGCGGCCGCGTTGAGTACTATGCGCCACCCACTTTCGCCGACGAGATCGGTCTGACGTCGGACAAGTATGTAGCGCTTAACAACAGTCTCGCCAGTGTCCCTCTTAAGATCGCGTTCTCGCCCATGAGCTTCGCGAGGTGGCAACTCATGTCTCGCATGGAGGACTCGTTAAGGACGCAGCAGCGCGACTTTGGCTTTACCGACAATGACATCGATGACGTTCGACGACTTATCGCGGATACCCAGACCTGGCTCCTCGCCGTAACCATCGTCGCCTCGGCGCTCCACTTGCTCTTCGAGTTTCTGGCATTCAAGTCAGACATAGAGTTCTGGCGCAACAACAAGAGTCTCACGGGTCTTTCGGCCCGCAGCGTCATCGTCGAGTTAATCAGCCAGTGCGTCGTCCTCGCTTTTCTCATCGACGAAGGCTCGTCGCTGCTGGTTTCGGTGCCTGCAGCCTTTGGCATCGTCATCCAATGCTGGAAAGTACGCAAGGCGACCGGTCTCACGTTCGACAGGACGGCTCCCTTTTTCTTAGCGTGCCCTCGCCTCCGCGCAGACGCGGGAGACTCGGTAAGCGATGCGAGCCGCGAACTCCTCGAGACAACGCAGCGTGTCGATGCTGTCGCGACAACGTATCTCTCTGCCGTCCTGCTCCCACTCGTTTTTGGCTGGGCGCTTAAGACGCTCGTCTACGACGCGCACAAAGGCTGGTATTCTTGGGCCCTTGGCTCCGCGACCGCCTCTGTCTACACCTTCGGCTTCATCCTCATGACGCCCCAGCTCGCGCTCAACTACACTCTCAAGTCGGTCTCGCATCTCCCGTGGAAGCTCCTGTGCTACCGCTCAATCAACACCTTTGTGGACGACTTATTTGCTTTCATCATCAAGATGCCGACGATGCACCGCGTCAGCTGCTTCCGGGACGATCTAGTCTTCCTCATCTACGTGTACCAGCGTCACATTTATCCTGTTGACCTTGCACGCGGCACCGCTGCAGAAGACTGCGCGCACTGATCAGCTCCCCTCGTTTAATTTTATTTGTCTCAACTTCCCTGCTCCAAAAACGACGATAACAATAACAAAAGAAACAACAACAACAACAACAACACCCCTCTCCTCCGCTTGCGCTCGCGAGTCTGCGGGGACACCCGTCATGCTGAGCTATCTCATACCCTGGCTGGGGCCATGAGGCGGTCATCATCATCGTCATCATCATCATTATCATCAAGAAGCAGACTACGCATGGGTTTCTAGAAATACACCAGATTTTCTTTTAGCCTCATAGGACGATGCCGCCCCGCGAGTAGACAGCCGCGCGTGATTCGTGTAGAATCTAGTAACGCGGCCAAAAAGAACAGTGTTCTCGGGCACTGGCCTTTGCGGGCCGGTTCGCGCACCGGTGCAGCAAGTATCGCGCCAGATCATTCGTTGTGTTCCGCGCAGGGCGAATGGATGCGCCTCGTGTGTTTCGTTCGGTGCTCGTTCGTATTTTTTATGTGGCCCTTCACGCTATGGGAACGACGTTGGGCTGGTGAAGAAGGATCGGCCCAGGAGCGGTATAAACCGTCCAACTCGCACAAGGCGACCAGGCAAATGCGGATTCCAGCCCCAAGAAGTTCCAGAGGATATACCCCCAGGGGGGATTTCGGCACACTCGTTTGATATAGGAAGACTCGCAGGTAGGAGATTCTCAGCACATGCCTGACTACTGGTGACCACTACCTCACGAGGGGAATAAATGACTGAGCGGCCATCCGCTTCATCTGACTCGCCACCGGGAAAAGCGCACACGCATAGGCGCTACGGCTCTTCAAAGTGGGATGTTTTCGAGGCATGGCTTGTGGGTGATGACACCCTGGAGAATCATGCCGGCAGCTGCCCACATCGCAAGGCGACCGTTGGCGATTTCCTTCATGGCCATGTCTTCGGTGACCTTGAAGCCGATAGGGTTGAAGCCCCAGTCCCCGGGCGCGCGCTTGCCAGTCTCGCGACCTTGCGTAATTGCTACACCCATGATGATCTCGACGATTCCGATGACAAGGAAGGCAGAGGTGATGGCGTTCGGGTGCTCGTCCCACGCGTCCCAGAATACCTACAAACGTGTCATCCCGTCGCCCCGGAACATGACGTACATCCATTTGCGAGCGGCCTTCGGCGAGCGGCCAGCCGGGCAGAGGGCCAAAAATTTCAACGAAAAGGATGCCCGCCGTCGCGAGCATGGCCACACGGCCGTGCTTGATTTCGGCCTCGCGCATCCAGTAGAGATCGATTCCGACGTCGTCGATCTCGGACAAGCCCAACGGATCGAACCCCACGTCGCCGGCCATAGTACCGTCGAGAAGCTTGGGCTTGGTGAGGAAGGGCAACGCCTTAGACATCTCCGCCGCGCGGACCGTCAGGGCCTGGCCGCCATTCGGGGTCGTCACGAACCCATAAGCTGCCGGGAGGAGGAGGAAAGCCAGCATCATCATTTGCGGTCGGCCGGTCACACACACGCCAACAAAGATCGCTTCAAGCTAATTCCTTACCCTTGCTTCAACCGGATCTCGCTGCAACATAATGACGTCATGAGTCTCTCCTTACTTACCCTCGCCGCTTGTTGTGGCATTGGGATTGCGTCATCACCTCAACGTACACGACACAGAGCTTCGTTGCACACGCCGCGGACGCCCGATGTCGCTGTTGCGGCGAGGCAAAAGGCCGTGGATTCTACGGAAGTCGATTCGATGCGTCGAAGAAGACGACGCCGTAAGGGACGACGTTGCATACCACATGAAACCGCCCGCGCCCGAACCACCTCGCTCACCCGAACCATCGCTTGCGGAGGAACCACCACCACACAATTCCGAAAAAAAACGAAGATCCGTCTCGTTGCCGGGTGCCGTCAAGATGATCGCCGCCATCCGACGCACTCCGCGCCGCCTTCCGACGACTTCTTCTTCTTCTTCTTCTTCTTCTTCGAAGATAGCGAAAGACGACGACGATGGCGATGTCGTGCCGGTTGACCCCGAGGCGCAAGCCGCGCTCGAGGCGCAAGCCGCGTTCGAGTCAGCCAGCGACCGGATCTCGCGCGCAAGGACTGCGGGCTGCGTCGTTGAGCACGACTTCATGGCAGAGCAACTCGGTCTCAAACTCTCGCTCGTTGGCGGCGGATCTCGCCTTTTCGTGCAAGTTCAATCGACGCGACCACAGAGTGAGGCCCACGGCGTTATCAAGCCCTCCGACGAGCTTATCGCCGTCAACGGCGATCTCATTTACGGGTGCGTCTCAAAGCGCGCGCTGACTTACATGAGCGCTTGAAGATTCTTTTATCGTTGGCGCGTAGGATTACGCGAGCGCGGTTTCACGACCTCGTGGTGACGCTCGGCAGGACGACAAAGAGGCCGCTTCGACTAACCTTTGTGCACGGCCGTCGTAGAGACGAGGCGTTCGCCGAACAGGAGGACCGGCTGTGTAAGGGCGAGGAGGGCAATCCCGTACGGACCCAGCAGTCGTCATTACCGCAGCATGCGGCCTCTCAGGACACGCTCCATTTCACCCAGGACCCACTCGAGGAGGTTTTCCGCTGTGCAGAGAAAGAGGCGAGCGAGGCGCGGAGGACGGCGCGGCGAAGATTTAGCTTGGGAATCACAACGCCCAAGACCACGCGCTTTCAAGACGAAACGGCGAGTTGCGTTTTTGTTACGTTCTGATTCGTGATGCCGGCGCTCGCAGGCGCGATCGAAGCTGAACACGTATCTCCGCGAGTACTTAGAGATTTTGAAGCAGGACGGCTCCGCCTTTGTGTTCAAAATCGTGAGTGGGCAGAAGATTCCCTTCACGCTGGCGCTGGCGACCTACGAGAGCTCAGATCGCAAATTTGTTGTTGTCAAAAAGTCGGACACTCGGCTGCAGCAAACGAGGAGCGGCTCGGACGAGCAGCAACCGCAACTTGGCGACGAGCTCTTCGTCTCGTGGGACGGCACTCTCGTTGTCGATCCGACGTCTACTTTCGTCACAACATTGCAATACTCACTCACGACGGCGCTTCGTCCAATGGAGCTGACGTTCCTGCGCTTCCACGCCCCACCAATTTCAGCAAAGTTCCCACAAAAGGCAATGCCAGCACCTGCGCCGACGCCTACGCCGCTGACGACAAAAAAGAAGGCTGTGAAGCGCCGTTCGTCGACCACAAAATCCTCCGCGAGCCCGTCAACAACGCCGACATCCACAAAAGGGACCAAGAAATCCAAGCAGGCAATAAAAACGGCAGCTACCGACGAGAGCACCCCAGAAACCAATTTGCGGAAAAAAAAGTCGCGCTCGAGCTCCACGACAACAGCCCGCAAGAAGTCCTCGTCGAAATTCGGGAAAAATGCAAGCGACTCACGAGGTGACGGCGGGAATGAGTGCCCTGGTGAGGGAACTCCGCCGACTCCACCTCAAACGATGGAGGAGACCGCTCGCGCCCTTTTCCCCGGATTTTTTTCTTCCCATGAGAAGATCACGGAACGTGCCGCGGCGACACCGGCTACGGACGACAACCAGAGAAAGGGCGAGCAACCGCCGAGCTCTGGCGGCTCTCTTTTCTCGCGCTTGTTCTCAGAGAACACGGGACAAGTCGGAACTGGCGATGCGCGCGGCAAAGACGAAAATCGAATAGATGATCCGCAGCAGGACCCTGGAACCTTCCTCTTCTCACGCTTATTCCCTCCTGAGCAGACGCGAGACAATGAAAGAGAGGACGTCACTTCGAGGTATAGCACTGGTGGAAACCAGGCCGCCTCAACCGGAGCCGCAAGTGCTCAGACGTCGGATGGCCTGCAAGAGACGCTAGCGATCGAAGAGGTAGAGGATGAGGGACGAGCTTCATTTTCCAGCGTTGGCGATCGCACACCGACGTCCTCAAGCTTTCTTCCTGGAGAATTAAAAGGAGACATGGGCGAAGAATCTGATCAATACTTTCTAAAAAATGAGGGTGATGATGACCCCGACCCACCCGCACCCTTCGGTTCTATTGATATGCTCGACGTTTCCGAGGCGGTTCCGGAATTGGAAAATGTCGAAGAATATGATGATGGCGGCAACGTGGCCACAGATGATGGTCTGAATCATGTTCCTTCAATCCAACCCCAGACATGCTGGGTTTACGACGATGAGGAACTCGAGGCGGTACCGGCAGTAGAAGATGAGCCAACCATCCTCGCGTCTGTGTATGATGCGCCTGGCGGTGGCAGCGCAGCCGCCTCCGAGTCGGGTGAGAGAGTCGTTGATAAAAGCGACGACGAGGACTCAAACATTCGTGTGTGTGTGTCCAGTCCTCCATTTCATCCACCTACGAAGATAGAACCTCCAGATGACGAGGCTTCCGGCTTTGAATTTGCCGATATTCCAGACGATGGTAAAGATATTTCAGACTTTGAGGACGATCCAGAGCACGAGGAAACCATGGCGCGTGATAGTAGTTCGGACGACGGCATACCCATCTCGCCCTTCCCGCCGACACCACAGCAGTCAGATGGGAATCTCAGCTTCATAGCCTCGCAGAAGACAGAAGAGCTTGCGAAGCCAGCAGAGAAATCGAGTCATACGTCGACGGATTCGCAGGACTTTTGGGACTATTGGTCGTTTGCCACAGCCAGTTCATTTCCTGTAGTCGCTTCGCCTGCTAAGAGTGAACCTAAGGACACGTTGACTTCTACCACCACCGACGCTGCTCAACGCTCCGAGGACAACAATGACGACTGGCATCTGTACTCAATCACGTCTCCGACCGGCGAACGAATCAAACACCCATCAGTTAGAGACCGAGCAGGGAAACTCAACGAGCGCGTTTTTGAGAAACAGACTAAGCACCAAAAAGACGCCAGATTCTGGTCGATGCTCTATGATCGCCGCGAGTCTTCGAGTACCGGCCTCGATTCCAGCTTGCTCTTTATGACAGGACATGCTAAAGTCCTCGCTGGTGACCCAGGCGGCGATATAGTGAACGCTAGCACTGCAGTGCCGCAGGCCAAGCCGCTGACACATGTTCGCGACAGAGCAATAGTTCTTGATTCCAAGGTGCGGTGCAAGGATGAGCGAGGAGTCGATGGTCCTCGTGCCGCCACTCGCACCTCGGCAGGGTCTCTAAGCGCCGATCTGCTCCAAAAATTTCAACGACCTGCACATGACGAAATCGCATTTTCACGTGGTGAGAAGCCTGCCTCCGCAACTGAAAGTACAGCACACTCTCGCGAAGTATTTGAGTCGGGGGCAGAGCTCAAGGGAATGTTTGAAGCGGCCAATGTGCGCGTTGCGGACCTTAACGAACTCCCCTGCAAGAGCATTGATGACGATGACACTACCCTGCGAATATCGGAAGGTAGCGGCGTTACAATACACGACAGCAGCACCTTGATAATGCCCGATGACGACACGGGTGACCTACGACTTTCGGATGGTAGCGGTGCCCCCATACACGATAGCAGCACGCTGTTGGCGAGCGAGGACGACGCAAAAAACGTGCGATCGACTGGGCGCAGTTCTGTGCTGTTCGCCAGCAGTGCGATGATGGCACCTGATGATGATGTGAGCAGCGTGCGTAGCTCTGATCGCAGCAGACCAGTCGCCGCGAGCACCTCAACGAAACCCAGTGCCGACACGACCAGCCAGTGTGCGGCTGATGATCATGCGAATCCTCGAAAGGAAGTGGGCGGCTCATCCACAGAGAAGAAAGACGATTTGAGCAGCGTTCGAAGCTCTGAGCACAGCACGCCAATTGCCGAAAGCACCACCGTGACAAAATGCAGTGCCGGCGCAAGCAAGCACCAAGCGGTTACAGATTGTACTGGTCGTCGAAAGAATGAACTGAGCGCATTGTGTAAGAAACGCAACGATGTTAGCAGCCCCCCAAGCGATGAAGAACGCACTAGACCAATCGCCGTTAGTGCCGCCTTTCTGTCGCCCAGTACCGACGCTAGACGCCCGTGGCCGGCTGACGTCCGTGCTGATGGTCAAAAAGACGAATGCATCGCTATGATTGAGGATGATTGCAACGCGAGCAGCCAACGAAGAAGTCCTGAATGCAGCAGACCAACTGTCACGAGTATCGTGTCGACAGCGCCCGGTGCCGTCGGAAACAGCCAGCGGTTGGCTGGCGACGGTGCTGATTGTCAAAAGGACGAGTGCAGCGCGTTGACGAGGAACAGCGAGGATGTGATCAGCCAGCAAATCTTTGGAGCGAGGAACCCGATGACAAAACCCAGTGCCGACGCGAGCAGCCAGCGGGGAGGCGATGGTGGTGATGTTTATAAAAAGGATTCAAATGGAACATTGACGAAGAAGATCGATGATGAGAGCAGCCTACGGAGCTCTGAATGCCACAGACCAATTGTCGCGAGCATTACTGTGATAGAATCCGGTGCCGAGGCAAGCAATCACCAAGCGGCTATGGATTGTGCTGATCGTCGAAAAGACGAACTGGGCCCATTGTGTTGTACAATCCACGATGTAAGCGGCCTACCAAGCTCTGGAGGACGCACTAGACCAATCGCCGCTAGTACCGTCTTACCGTCGCCCAGTACCGACGCGGGCACCAAGAGTGCGGCTGATGTCCGTGCAAATCATCAAAAGGATGGAGGCAGCACTTTGATTAAGGATAGTGGCAATGCAAGCAGCCTACGAAGAAGCCCTGAACACAGCAGTGCAGTTGCCACAAGTACAATGTTAAGAGCTCCCAGTGCTGTCGCAAGCAGCCAGCGAATGGCTGACCACGGTGCCGATTGTCTAAAGGAAGAACGCAGCGCGTTGACTAGGAATAGTGAAGATGTGACCAGCCAACAAAGCTCTGGACGCAGCGGACCATTCACAGCGAGAACTACAATGACGAATCCCAGTGCGGATGCGAGCAGCATGCGGGCGGTCGATGACGGTGATGATCTTAAAAGGGACGCCGGTGGCTCATTGATGAAGAAGAGCTACAATGCAAGAAACCCTGAAGGCAGTAGACCAACCGCCATGAATACTGCGATGTGTAAACCCAGTGCAGACGCGAGCAGCAAGCGGCTGCCTGATGAGGGTACTGATCGGAAGGTTGAAGGCATCGCGTTGTGCAAGAATACCGCCGATACGAGCTGCCTACAAAGAAGTTCTGAATGCAAAGAGCGAAGTGTCGCTAGTACCATGTTGATGACGCCCAGTGCCGACGGTATTTACCAGCGTGCACCTGATGATCGTACTGTTCGAAAGGGCGAAATCAACGAATTGACTGATAAAGGCGACGATGCAAGCGGCCTACGAAGAAGGTCTGAACGCGACGAAGCAGGCGCCGCTAGTGCCAACTTAATGGTACCTAGTGCCGATACAAGCAACCGGCGAACGGCTCATGATGGCTTTTATAGAAAGGATGAGCGCAGCGAGTGTGCAAAGAATGGAAGTGATCCGAGCCACCTACGAGGAAATTCTGAGTGCAACAGACAAATAGCAGCCATTAGCACCACATTGACGGAACCCAGAGCCGGTGAAAGCAGCAAGCGGGCGGCTGATCACAGCATGGAACGTCCAATGTTGACCAAGAAAAACATTCTAGATTTGAGCGATATGAGATTATCCGAATGCAGCACATCAATCGCTGATAGCACCATATTGACGAAGACAAGTGCCTACACGACAAAGCAGCGCACGGCTGAAGACGGAGCTAATCGAAATGATAGTGACGATACCTCAAGCCTACATGGGTCTGAACACACTGGTGGTTCACAAGGTGAGAGAAGCGCGTCGTTGGCGGCATTTGACGATGCGAACAGTATACGAGAATCAGAACACAGCGGAGCACAGAAAGACAACATCCGCGATCAGTTGACTACCGATGCTAACTCGGGCGAATTTCGACGCTTAGAAGGCAGCGACCTGCTTGTGGGCGATGAAAGCAGCACGACGTTAACTCTAGCTCACATCGACGGGTACACGAGCAATGCACGGCGCCTCTCGAAACGTGCGCAGACCGCACAGAGTCAGACTGACGACTTCCAGCCTTCAAGCAACGAATATGATCGAGCTTCAGATGACAACGAAGCCATCAAGATATTCGATAGTAGCTCTCTCATCCGGGTCTCAGTTGACGAAGATGGTGCTCGCCCGGCTGACTTTGAGGGCAACCACTTCAAATCGGTGTACAGAGAAAGCGAAGGCTACATTGTCCGTCGCGATCCTGTTTCTGGTGAAGAGGAACAAACGGGGCCAGTTCCTTGGCTGACGGTCAATTTCGAAAAGGACGATGACGGGTCTCCTCCTGAACAGCCTCTGTTTTACCGTGTTCAAGAGAGATCTGCTCCCCTCGTTAGCGGTGTCCCTCTTGCAAGAGTCGTCACCACGCCCCCTTCTTGGTTCGACCGCATGTTCAAGTTCGCAGTTTGCTGTTCGACAATCGAGGACCAAAACTCCTTAGGAGCGCAGCCACCTGTCGACTTAGATCCTGTAGGGCCTCGGCACTTTGACTAAAATAAACCCCCTGTCTGTAGCTTGTGTTCAATAGCCCTATCGTGCTACCCTCGCCGGGGCATTTCCACCGAAGCACGCATGATGTACGGAGGCCCGGAAAATGGCAAATCTCCTCGTGCTAGACGTAAAGCTCGGTGGCTAAAAGCTTGTCTAAAGCGGGTATGTCTTCGAATAGTTAGTTGGTCAGTAAGTTGTGCACGCTTATACCTCTCACTTTAACACGTGCTTCTCCCTTTGCACTTCTTTCCTGTTTCCATTTGCCAACCTCCTCGCTCCTCTCGCTCCATTTTCCTCCCGTCCACGCTCCCTCCTCCTGTCTTTTTGAGCATGGCAGTTGTTCTTTTTGTTCGCCAGCGATCATCCATTCTAGCTTTATGCTATGAAACGTAAATCGCAGCACGTGCCATACATTTCAGACAAGCGCCATAAGTTTTTCAGGGCGATGCGGTCGTATGCCGTGATAACGCAATCTAACGACATGTCATCAGCATCCACTGTAAAATCGACGAGGATGGCAGCCAGCAATCGTTATGACCAGCACCGTGGGAGAGCAGAAAAACATCACACCCGCAAATCGAGTACAAGTGGTGAGTAGAGAGAGGGGAAGTCAATCAGTCTTACAAAGCTGCTCTCGCAAGCACAAGATGATGAAGCATTAGCCACAAACAAAGCTCTGTCAGGTTGTCATCATCAAAGCAGGATGTGGGCATGTACTCAAAAGAGTGTGAAGCGACTCGGAAGAAAACCAGGACGGCGACAACAACGACACGTGCCGTCAGGGACGACAAACCAGCAGGCAGCAGAACGCTACCTGGCAGAGCGTTGCCTGATGGGAAATTGCGCCAAGAGAAATAAAACTTACCAGGCGCGTACCATGAAGGACTTACACGTTGCTGCAAACAAGAGATGTTCAGACAAGCAAAGGCAGAGGGTGGACATCCTCAGAATCAAATGCACGATCAGACAAGCAAAGGCAGAGGGTAGACATCCTCAGAATCAAATGCACGATCAGACAAGCAAAGGCAGAGGGTAGACATCCTCAGAATCAAATGCACGATCGCATGCAACCCCAAGTTTTGCGAGCGAAGTTGAGCAAAACCCTTGAAAAGAACGACGCTGCTCGAAGGTGACAAACCAGCGCCAATGACAGAAATTCATACATGATGGGTCATCCGCGTCCGACCAAGCACCGCGAGGCCATCGGCAAGATGCTGGATCCATGCATTCGACGAAGGTGATATGGACAGAGGGATTTCGGCGTTCGGGTTGACCACGCAACCATGCGAGATTACATGAGCCAAAGTGCACAGCAAGGTGCGGAGTGAAGTGGGCAATGTCATCCCAAATATCGCCAGACGCAACCTATTGTCGTCAATAACCCAGAATGAGGGATTGCAGAAAGGGAGAAACAGAAGCATGACGCTCGGTATCCGTGGCGTTGCCGTTTCGCATGCGAGGCGGAAAAAAAAAAGAGACCCCGAGTAGGAAAAGAAGATGTGGGGACTTGGTTCGGAGGCAGTGCCACAAAGACCGTCGCTGCTATCGATTACGGGATAATGCGAGCCCGCCACAATGCTAATGCAGAAGAGTGACTCGGCGCAAAGCGCGTTGTGTATGCCATGCGCAAGCGCAGAGGACACACCCATGGCTAAGAGTAACTCTCAAGCCACGAGCGCATAGTTTGTTCGTAAGTTACACACGTTTGATTTCGTCGACTCGCTAGCCGCGCGCGCGATGGAGGACGGTGCCTTCTGAACCTGCGCCTTGCGAGGGCATTCGTCCTCCCGGCGTAGGTTCGCACCTATTCGCCTCCCTGGCGGGCCGGTTGGAAGCCGGAACGTTCGCAGCGGGAAGGGCCATGGCCGGGGGATGCAGAAGGAGACGTTAACGAGGAGATGGTTGTCAATCAAATCGCGGGCGGCGTCGCATGGCGACAGGCGTCAATCTTCCCTGACGCTCCATTGAGCGCCCCCCGTCCCTTTTCCCCTGTGGTTCTGATACTGGCTGCGTATGGGCGTAATAACTTGGGTTGGTTTTCTGGTGTGCGTGGCGCAGGGTTTTGTTTCGCCCTTGGCGACGGCGGCGCGCGGGCGTCGTGGTGGGGGGCTGGGTGCGACCAAGGCGGAGGAGGAGGTGGACGTGGTGGTGATCGGGAGCGGGATTGGCGGTCTGTCGTGCGCCGGGCTGTGTGCGGCGAGCGGATTGTCGGTGGCGGTGCTCGAGGCGCACTACGAGCTCGGCGGGTGCGCGCACGAGTTTGCCGTTGATATGCGCGGGAAGACGGTGCCGTCGAGTCGGCTGAGGGAGGGGGACGCCGTGTTCCGGTTCGAAGCCGGACCGTCGTTGTATTCGGGACTGTCTCCGGACGCGTCTCCGAATCCGCTGAAACACGTGTTCCAGATGATCGGCGAGGAGCCCGAGTGGATCACCTACGACGTCTGGGGGGCGCATCTCCCCGAGGCTCCCGACGGGTACGAGCTGTCGATCGGCGCCGAGAACTTGAAGGAAATACTGCGAAGGTACGGGGGTCCGACGGCGGTCGACGACTGGGAGAGGCTGTCGTCCAAGTTGCGTCCTCTCTCGAAAGGGGTGCAAGGGCTGCCGTCGGTCGCCGTCAGGAACGACGCGTGGATCATCGCGACGCTGTGCCTGAAGTACCCCCTCGCATTCCTCGACGTCGTCCGGAACGCTCGCGCGATCCTCGGCCCGTTCGATATGGTATCTCGAGACTCGCCTTTCTACGTCGAGGACAAATTTTTGCGCAATTACTTGGACCTCATCGCCTTCTTACTCCAGGGCCTCCCCGCGAACTCGACGCTCACCGCCGTCATGGCCTACATGGTCGAGGACTTTTACAGAGAGGGCGCGGCGATGGATTTTCCCAAAGGCGGGAGCAAGGGTATCGTCGACGCGCTCGCGCGCGGCGTCGAAAAGTGGCCGGGATGCTCGGTGCGAAAATCGACGGCTGTGAATCGCGTGCTCGTCGAAGGCGGCCGCGCCGTCGGCGTCGAGACGGCGAGGGGAACACGACTCCGCGCTCGTCGAGCGGTCGTCTCGAACGCCGATCTCCGAGCGACGTACGACCTCGTACCTCGGGGCGTTCACGAGGGTTTCGACGAGGACCGCAGTCTCCTCGACGAGATCACGCTCTGCAAGTCGTTCATGCACGTGCATCTCGCGTTCCCCGCCGACGCCGTCCCCGCCGACCTCCCGCCGCAGTGGACGGTCTGCGAGAGTTGGAACGACGGCGAGATAGACGCTCCCGGAGTCGACGGCGGCGTCGTCGTCGTGAGCATGCCCACCAAACTCGACCCAGACCTCGCACCCCCCGGCTACCACGTCATCCACGCGTACACCGCCGGCAACGAACCCTACGACCTCTGGGCCCCCTTCGAGAACGCCGAGCCTAACGATCCCGACTACCTCGCTCTCAAAGAGCTGCGCGCCAAACCTATCTTCGATGCCATCGAGAAAAGGGCGCCGGGCCTTCGCCAAAAAGCGGTCGTCGAGCAGATCGCCTCCCCACTTACCCACGCTCGATTTCTGCGACGTCACCGAGGAAACTACGGCCCCGCGATCGCCGCTGGCAACCCAGCCGGCTTGGAATTCCCACCAGTCACCACTCCCCTCCCAGGCTACTATCGCGCCGGCGATTCGACCACCGCCGGCATTGGCGTTCCCGCAGTCGCCTCCTCTGGAGCCCAGTGCGCCAACGCCATCATCTCTGTCTTTGACCAACTCCGCTTGAACAAGGCGATTCGTATGAATTAGTAACGACGATTCATCCATTCATTCATTACCCGCGCGGTGATGAACGACCCGCAGCGGTACCTTCGACTCCACCAGCTCGAGCCGTACTTCGAGGATGCATTCCGGCACGCGATGATCGCGCCGACCGAGAGCCCCGCGGAACGGATGCGCGCCTACTTCCGTCGCGTGCTCTCGATGAAGCACGTCGCGGGCCGCGAGTACGCCTTCATCAGCGCAACGGTATGGAATCGCCGGGCCTTTATCGTCGTCTTCCACGCCGCCATCGAGCATCTCCTATCGGTCGATCTCACGGTCAACGATTTTTACCAGATCCTTTCTCTTCTCAGCCCCGATTTTCCGCGATCCGTACTCGACGACGTCCTCCGCTTCCTCCCCCGAACCGTCGTCAACGACGGCACCGTGAGCTGCGCCACCCTCGCGACGGCCTTTGAGGTCCATTGGTTTTATTCGACCCTCTTCGCGGCACTGGAGCCGCTCTTCCAACAACAACAACAACAACAACAACACGCCCTCGAGAACGCGCCGACTCTTGATACTCTGCCGCCCCGTGACCTCGAGGCCGCTGTCGAAATCTGGAACCAAGCGCAGGACCCGAGCGCCATCATGCCGTGGCCTGTCCTGGAACACGCGCTCGTGGCTGCGGGCGTTGACTCGGCGATTTCCTTCCGCAGGCTCAGCCAGGCGCTCCTGCAGTCCGAGCCTCTTGCTGCCCGTATCCGCGTCGTGCCGGAGACGCGGCAGCATAGTAACGAGGACCTCGTGGCGATTCTCGAGGGTCGCGCAGCCCGCAGCCTCACCGACGACGGCGAGCTTCTTCGACTACGGCCCGATCCGCCATCCGCCTCCACTCGCGGCAAGGGGCAGCGAACCTCAGCCTCCTCCTCCTCTTCCTCACCGCGCTAGCGTCTGCCCGGGAGTTGCCTCTACTGTGTCTCTAATAAAAGCCGCGAAGCACAACGCGCTGCTGCTGCCTGATGAGAGTGTGGCTATCGATCATCGATTTATAATCCATCCCCCTAGGTTATTATTAATATTTTCGAGCCGTTGACGACGACGACTCAACCTAGCGCCCTTTCTTCTTCTTCTTCTGGTTCAAGATGAGCGCCGCCCCCAAAGGCCCGCCGGGCCTGAAAATCAGCGTGGTGGGGCCCAGCGGAAGCGGCAAGTCAACGATTGCGAACTACCTCGCCTCAGAATCCGAGGGATCATCGGCCTTTAAAGTCGCGCCAACCTACACTCAGACGGTGCGTCGCGGGGGTGTACGACGCGCGCCGACGCGAGAACCAACAGGTCGGGTGCCGAATATTAGAGTGCGAACGCACGATCGATGGACCGTTGATGCCTATCGAGTTGTGGGACACGGGAGGATCCACGGACTACGAGTCGTGCTGGCCGGCGGTCATGAAGGACACGGACGGCGTCGTGCTCGTCTACAACCCCGAAAACGAGGGCCACGTCCGTCCGTGCAGAGTCCCTGCGTGACAGCTCGGCGCAGGTCTCCGAGTCCGGGGCATGGTACGACTTCTTCGTGAAGAACAACAGCCTGAGCGATGACCAGTGCATCGTCTTCGCGTTCGCGCCCAACGCGCAGCCGGAAATTCGGCCGAGAACTTCGCCCAAGCTCCAGCACTTGAATGTGGTCAACATCACCATCGAAGATGGTACGTCATACTCAACCCGAACAGATCTCTCACGGTGCTGGTGGTAGGCCAAACGCTGCTGCACCAATTTGATCGTTTCTTGCGGCAAGTTAAGAAAAAGCTGGATACAAAGGCGAAGAAGACGGCTGAATTCAAGTGATAATATTTAAGTTGCCAAGTCCGACGACCTTGCGGCGCTGAGTACGCTACTGCACACGCGTGCGCTGTGCACGTTGGTTTAGATATACTACTACTTTTTGGAGAGGATGTTGTTATCCCCCCCCCCCCCACCCCGCACGCGCGCGTGGTTTTTCTTTCAGCAAGACGCTGTCAACTCTGGCTCGAGGTGGACAACGGCGCGATGGGGCGTCGAGGCTCGTGACACAAAATCACGAGGGGGGGCTTTGAAGTCGTGTTTGGTAGTCTCGAAGGTGCGATTTTCCGGATCGTCGCTGCGCTTGGTGGCTTGCGCCAATTTGACGAGCGAGGTTAAAGACGCGGGAGGCGGGGCGGAGAAGTCGACCTGGGTCGTCGTCTGGGCGGTAAATGGCACGTTCGAGCGCTGTTCGAACGAAGGTGGTGGAGGAGGGAAGCGTTGGCATTGGTCAAGCGGCCACTGGCGGTAATGTGAGGCGTATTCGGATTCGGCATCGAAGGGCCGCGCGGCTTCGGGCGGCTCGGCGCGGCGAACGATCGCGGGAGCCCGCGGAACCCTGGGATGGGCGACGAACGCGTCTTGCACTTCCGTCTTGCCGGTGAACTTGGTCTTGGAGCCACCGATGTCGTTGTCTTTCGGTGGTTGGGTCCTTCGGGCAACAAACGCGGCAAGCGAGCCACGCGGAGGGTATGTGTAGTCAGTGTTGGACGTCGTCTCGAGTTGGCGCGATTCGTCGGGGGTGAAGACCTCGCGGTGGGAGAAGGTGCGGACGTCCGACGCGGTCCGGGGTCGGGCGAACGCCACTGGGTGCGTCACAAACGCGTCTTGGTGCGAGGTGCGCATTGGCTCCGTCGCCTCTTCCGGCGGCGGCGGCGAGAACACGCCTTCTTGCTGGGGAGGTTCGACTCGCTCGAAAGCCAAGACCGGATGTCTTACGAAGAATTCCTGGTGGCACGTACGAGGAGTTGCCGCAGAGGAGTCCCAGAGCACTTTACTTGGTGGAGGAGGCACCGGACCAGACCGCTCGATTGGCCACTGCTTGTACCGCTCTTCGTACTCCGACACGCCCGCGAATTTCCCGAGAGCGGTCGCCAGAGACGTCGCAGGAGGTCGCCACGCCGGCGTCGGTCGCGCTTCGGTCCACGCAAAGTCCCTGGCGTATGTCGAGAGGTCGACGCTGCGCCCTTTGGCGTCGACGACGACGATGACGTCGTCGTCCCGAATCGAGCCGTGGTTGTTCGGCGTCGCCACCACTTGGCCATTGACATAAAGTGTCACCGGCTCCTGCAGAGCGAATGCCCGGAGGCAGGCGTCGACGAGGGCGCGATGGTTCTCGGGGAGCTCCACCGTCACGCGCCGCGACTGGTCCCCAATGACAGGAGCAGCAGTCATGGTGGGACTTGTTGTTCGCAAGAAAGTCGTTTGGACACACTTGTAACCGCCGCTGGCAAAGTTCCTATCATGTGCGAGCACCCAACGTCGCCGCAGTTCGCAGCACCACCCAAGCTCGCCCTGCGAGAAATGTCGTTGGTTTCGCCTCCGGCGCGAAAACCTCAACGTCCGGGGGAATCCTTGAGCAGGCGCGTCGCCGAGATCGACCCGGGCGACGACGGGTCGTCGGTCAGCGATGACACGGACGACGACACGCCGTGCTTCTTCAGCGAGAGTCCGCCGCCGCCGCTACTCGTCGGGAGGCGTCCGCAGCGTCTTGATATCGACGTGTCCCCGAGCGAGGCGCTGGTCGCTGCACGCGCCATGGCCGAGAACGCTCTGAGTGCCGGGGCCACCGGCGAGGTGGCGACGCAGGCCCTCGCCGACGTTGCCCGCATCCTAGCTCGCGCTCTGGTCTCCCGCTGCGATGAGGAGAACAACAAAAAGTTTGTCGCGAGCGCCGCATCCCGCAGCGAATCAAACGATAAGGCCGCGTCCGACAAGACTTTTTCCGACGAGTCGTCGTCGGCGGCGGCGTTGACATCTCCGACCGTACCGCGGACATCGCCGACGGCACCGCGGGAGTCGTGGCTCGAGGCCGTCGATCCCGCGTCGGGCGCGACATACTACCACAACACAGCGACTGGCGAGACAACGTGGACCAAGCCATCCGACGACGACGACGACGACGACGAGGCGGATGGCGAGTGGGTCGAGGCAACGGATCCCTCGGGGCGGCCGTACTATGCCAACCGCAGGACCGGGGCGGTCAGCTGGACGAAACCCACCACCACCAGCGCCTCGACGACGAGTACCGCTTCGCCCACCGGCGTCGACTCCTGGTCCGAGAGGTGCGACCCATCAACGGGGGTTACGTACTACATCAACGCGTTCACCGGCGAATCGAGCTGGACTAGACCGAGCACTGCTGCGGCAATCGAGACATCGTGGATCCCCGCCGTAGACCCCGCATCGGGCGCCACGTACTACACGCACGCTGGAACCGGCGAAACGACGTGGATCCCCCGTTGATGGATATTATCCAAGAAAAGTAAAAAAAGAGGTGGTCATCGGTCAGAGCGAGAGAGGATGTCGTCGCTGTCGAGGCGCTTGACCCGGGACCAGAGGCCAGTATGCTTGTCGACGAAGTAGACGTTGACGATGCCGCCCGAGTAGGCGTCGCGGTTGGCGGCGGTGAGGACGGCCTTCTCGACGAGAGCGAGGGCCGCGTCCTTGTCCATGTTGGGTCGGTACTCCGCGTCGAGGACCGAGTATGCGAAGGTCGATCCGGAGCCGACGGCGAAGAGCGTGCCGTCGACGCGCGAGCCCTCCGAGTCGACGTAGACGAGGCCGGGTTCGCCGTCGTCTATTCCCATGATCATCGTGCCCACCGAGAGACCGAGGCCGCGGGGCTGTCGTCGGAGGGCCGTCGCCAGGACCCTCGCTGCGGCCGCCGTCGTGAGGCGCTCGCCCTCTTCGAGCTCGTGGAGCTTGGCGCGGGCCGAGACGAGGCGGATAAAGTGCGAACAGTCTGCGGCGCTACCTGCCATCGTCCCCAGGACGTGGCGCGAGAAGGGGATGACTTTTTCCGTCTTGCTCGAGCCCACGTAAGATCCCATCGACGCGCGCGAGTCGACGGCGCACGCCACGCCGCCGTCGAAGCAAAACGCCACCGTCGTCGTGCCGTGGAAGGCGCGCGACGCCAGCGTCTCGTCGATCGCTTCTCTCGCGGCGTCGGTGACAGGGAGCTCCAAGCTTAGCTCTTCCTCCGCCGGCCGCAGCGGCTGCGCCTCGTACAACGCTCGTGTCAATGGGCTCTCGCGCGCGCCAGTCGCGAGTCTTGTCCACGACAGCAACAACAACCACATCGTGCTGCGTCGGGCCGAGAATACTACTAGCCCTACACGCGATCGACGTGCCGGGGGAGGAGAGAGGAGAGTAGATGCATGATGCATGATTACGACGTGCACGATGGATGGTGGCACGTTTTTGCTTTCGAAATAATAAACATAGACACACATTCACGGCGCCGCCGCCGCCGCCGCCGCCGCTGAGGTATCGCTGGCGTTGTTGTTCTGGGTGGACGCGTTGGAATAATTGGAGAAGGTGACGACGAAAAATCCGAGGAGGGCACCCAAAGCGCGGGGGATTATGGTGGTGAGCCTCGGGAGAAGGACCGCGTGGGCTAGTTGGTAAAACTCCCGGGTGTTGAAGAAGTTTGCGAAAGTGCGGAGCGGCGGTCGGAAGTCGGCGGGCACGACGCGGAGGCGTCCGAAGAAGCGGAGGGCGCGGGCGACGAGGGATCCGGCGAGGAAGACGACCGGCTCGCAGAGCAGGAAAGAGATGGCGACGATCCAGAACGCGGCGTGTCGCGCGTATCGGTTGAGCTCGTAGGCGAGGCCGAAGTTGCCGCGGGATCGGTAGAAGTAGGCCTCGAAGGGTGTTTTTTCTACGTAGAGGAAGGCGGTCCCGGCGGCGGCGGCGAAAACGGCAAAGAGTAACCAGAATTTGGCGCGCACGACGAATATAACTGGCGCGAGGCAACACGCGACGATAATCGCGCAACGCGAGAGGTCCAAGACGATGGGGCTGACAAAAAAGTTGTCGCCAAAATCTTCTTTGGTTCCGAGGGCTTCCGGTTGGTCTGGCGCGAAAAAAATCGCGTAGAGTGCGCCGGCCAGACACGCGGAAACGCGGAAAAACAAGGCGCGCGAAACAACGCCGAGGCTCGCGGAGAGGCCGACGACGACGGGGTCGAGGAAGCATGCGGCGGTCGCGACGCGCACGAAGACCGCCATCGCCGGCTTCCAGTCGAAGCAGCGAGTCGCGAGTTTCGCGTCGAGCTCGGAAGCGCGCGCCGTCAGGTCGCGGAGGCGGTCCTCGAGGTCGCGGCCGACGACGTCGAGGGGTCTCTGGCCGACAAAGTTTCGCCTCAAGAACGGCTCGTGCCACGTCAAGGGGCCGGCGACGCGGAGGATCGCGTCGATGCCAAACCCCCGGGCGTGGTACGCGGCGAAGTGGCACACCGTGTTTCCCGTATCGTCGAGGATGTCCAACAGCGCCGTCGGCGAGCCGCTCGCCCGCCGCATCAGCCGCTCGAAGAACATGCCCTTGGTACCTGCGGCGAGCGCGACCGCGAGCGGGTCCGTGCACGCGTCCATCGAGTAGGGCGCGGTCGTCGCGAACGGCGCGGCGTCTTCGGGGGGCGCCTTTCGGCCCTTTTTTTTTTTTTTTTTTCTTTGACGGCGCGCCCTTTTCGATGATTGCTCGGACCCGCGCGCCACCGCCTTGGAGCGCGCGTCGCGCATCGCCTCCTCGAAGCGCCGGCTCTCCTCGGCGCGAGCGCGACGCGCCTCGCGCTCGACCGCGCGCGCCTCCTCGGCGGCCGCCTCGCTCGCCCCCGCGACGTCCTCCTCCTCCTCCTCCTTTTCCTCCTCGTGGTCGTCGCCGCCGCGGCTGTGGAATCTCTCGATCTCCTCCATCGCCGCGTTGAGCTCGCTCATCTTTAATTCGGCCGTCGTCGGGTCGTCAAGATTTTTGTCGGGGTGCCACTTGAGCGCGAGCAGTCTGTACTGCTTCTTCGCGGCCGCGAGGCTCGCGCCCGCCTCGAGCCCGAGCACGCCCCAGGGGTCGAACGAGCACGCCTCCTCCTCCTCTTTTTCCTCCTCGCGCTCCCGTCGCCGCTCGCGCTCGTGCTGGCTCGGCAAGAAGGTCTCCCGCGCCACGGTGAGAAGCACCTCCATCACGAGCGCCAAGTTGCGCCACACCAGGATGAGGCATGTCAGAGGGTGCTCAAACACGAGACCGCTTTCGCCCTCGAGCCACGCGCACACCACGTACGCCTCGAGCTCGCTCCGCACCTTGACGCCGCCGTGCCCAAACATCCTTCTCGACGAACCCTAACGTCCGTTGGGTACTACTAACTACTATAGATAGCGCCGCCGCCGATGGACGAAGTGGACCGCGAAAAGTTGTGGCGCGAAGTCGGCGACATCACGGGGAGCGGGGGAAGTTGCGAGGGGTTTGCTGTCATCGTGCGCAAGTACCAGGGGAACGCGCAGGCGCTGGAACCCGAGGTCGCGGCCGTGACGCAGGCACTCCTCGGCTTCGCAGCCTCGAAACTCGCGCGGCGGGACGACCCGTCGTCGTCGTCGTCGTCGTCGTCGGGTCCCCGACAAGAGCTCGAGGCCGCGTGCGGCGCGGTGTACGAGCTGTGCGCGGCGCGGGGCGTCAAGGCGACCGTGCGGGCGTTTCCGCACGCGGTTCGCGACCTCGAGGCGGTGGCGGAAACGCTGGCGTCGCTCGATCCTTCTCTCCGCGGCGAGGCGTGGCGCACGCGGTACACGTTGCTGCTGTGGCTGGGAATGCTGGCGAAGAATCCGTTCGACGTCGAGACCTCCGTCGGCGCCGGGCGCGAGAGCTTTCTGAGGGTCGTGCGGCGGGCGTGCGAGGCCTCGCTCGGCGACGCGGGACCCGCGCGCGACGCGGCCGCTTATTGCCTCTCGAGCGTGCTCACGCGGCGCGACGTTCCCCCCGCGGAGCTCGAGGCGCTCGTGGGACGCCTCGAGGAGCTGGTGGGCGAGGTCGCAGGGGCGGCCGGCCACGAGACGGTGTTGGCCGCGACGGGCACCCTCCGCGCCGTCGCGACCGCGCTCGAGACGGGCGCGCGCGCGAGATCGCGCGCCGTCGCCCGCCGCGCCCTCGAGGCCGTCGCGCCGTGCTTCGGCGACGACCGACCCCCGGCGATCCGCCCGCTCCGGCGCCTCGCGGTCAAGGTCGTCGGCCGCTGCGGCTGCGCGCTCCTGCGGCCGCGCGTCGCCGCGTGGTGCTACGCGCGCGGCCGCCGCTCGCTCGCGATCGCCGAGGTTCCGTCGTCCTCGCCGCGCCGCCAGGAAAGCAGCGTCGTGGAACCCGCTTTTGAGGAAACGGAGCCGGACGGTCCGGAGGACGAGGAGGCGGCCGAGCTGCTGGAGGAGGTGGTCGACCGTCTCCTCGAGGGTGTCCGGGACGCGGAGACGACGACGCGCTGGACGGCCGCCAAGGCGATCGCGCGGGTCGTCGCGCGCCTGAGCCGGGAAGTCGCCGACGACGCGGTCGCGTGCGTGTTGGACGACGCGCGCGGCGTCGGTCGGCCGATTGCAGACGACGACGCCAGGCGTCACGGCGCGTGCTTGGCCCTGGCCGAGCTCGCGCGCCTCGGCGTGCTCCTGCCCGCGCGCCTCGGCGAGGCGGTCGAGGCTCTGGAGACGTGCGTGCGCTTCGACCGCCGGACGGCCTCGGGCTCGGTCGGGGCCCACGTCCGCGACGCGGCCTGCTACGTGGCGTGGGCCTTGGCGCGGGCCTACGACCCCACCCTCGTTTCGCCCGCGGTCCCGCGCCTCGTCGAGGCCGTCCTCGTCGTCGCCGTCCTCGACAGGGAGGTCCACGTCCGACGGGCCGCGTCGGCCGCGCTTCAGGAGAACGTCGGCCGCCAGGGAAACGTCCCGATGGGCATCGAGCTCGTGCACCTGACCGACTACTTTACGCTCGGCTCGCGCGAACGCGCCTACCTCGAGGTCGCGCCTTCGGTCGCCCGCCTCTCGCCCGCGTACGCCGACGCCGTCTTAACGCGCGTCCTCGACGACCGCCTCTGCCACTGGGACCCCGCCGTCCGAAACCTCGCTGCCAAAGCCTGCGGCGCGATCGTGGCTGACGATTCCTTGTTGTTCGACCGCGCGATGACCCACCTCGCGCCGCGAGCGACCGAGGGCGAAGACGTCGAACGACGCCACGGCGCCCTTCTCGGCGTTTCCGAAACGGTGCTATCGCGCGCCGCGTGCGATTCGACGACGGCGGCCGCCGTCGCGAGAATCGTCTCCGAGATCCAAGCCGCCAAAAAGCGACACTATCGCGGCCGCGGAAGCGAGCTCGTCCGCGTCGCCGTCTGCCGCGCGATCGCCGCCGTCGCGCGCCGTAAAGGTCCGCTCGACGTCGAGGCGCGCGTCTCGCTCCTCGGCGCCCTCGACGAGTGCGTCGTCCATCCCGTCGACGACGTTCGCGACGCCGCGGTCCCGGCGTTCCGCTCCTTCTGCGCGACCTACTTTGCCGGCGACGACGACGATTCGAAGAAGAAGAACCCAACTATCGTCGTCGTCGTCGTCGACTTGGCGACCCGCTACGTCGCAGACCTCGCCGCCGCGCAGACGCCCGCCGCGACTCGCGGCCTCGCGCGCTGCGTCGGCGCAATTCCCCTTCGTATCCTCGCTTCCAATCACATCCTCGACGAAGCGATCGATGTTCTCTGCCGGCGCGCCCACCGCGACGACCTCGTCTCCGGCGAGCGAGACGCCGAGACCCGCCGCGACGCGCTCTCCGCGCTCGCCGAACTCTGCGGCTGCGGCGGCGGCGGCGGCGGCGGCGGCGGCGACGACGCGGAATTTCTTCTTTATATGGCGACTCCGGCCCGCGCGCGGCGCGTTTTTGAGACCTATGTCGAGGCCTGCCGCGACTACGGCGTCGACAAGCGCGGCGACGTGGGCTCGTGGGCGCGCGTCGCGGCCCTGCGCGCCGCCGCCGCGCTCGCCGAGACCGCCAGCCGCGCCTCGTACCCGGCGCCGTCCTCGTCGGACGCGATGATCGTTCCGGACGCGGTGGCGCGGGCCGCTGCCTACCTCGGTCCCGCCGCCGCCGAGGAGCTCCCCCCCGCGGCGCAACAACCGCCTTTGTTGTGCTTCTGGACCCCCGCGATGGCGCACTCGCTCGTCGACGTCGCGCTCCGCCAGCTCGGCGAGAAGCTGGACGTCGTCCGGAACGAGGCCGAGACCGTCCTCCGGAAACTTCTCTGTTCCGACGACGTGGCTTCGGTCCCTCGGAGGGGCGCGCTGCGAGCCGCCCTTTTTTCCGACGATCGCCCGCGCTTTTTCTTCGAGGCGCTGACGCGCGCGATGGCCGCGGCGCCGACCTACCTCGATTCGTGTCTCGGGGGCCTCGCCGTCACTGCGGGGTCGGGCGACTCCAAGGCGAGCGACGAGGCGCGCAAGGCGCTCCTCTCGACGGCTCGCGACTGGGCCAAGAAAAAGAACCTCGCCGCCATCGCCCGCCTCGCGCGTTCGCTCGTCGCCGCGCTCGCCGACGTCTGCTTCTTCGCGTCGAAAAAGAAAGAGCCCCGCCGTGCCGACGACGACCCGGAGGCCAAGCACCGCGCGTCCGCGACGGCCGCAGCCCTGTCCAGGGAAGAGGCCGCCCGCGCCTACGTGCCCCTCCTTCGCCTCGCCGCGAGCCTCGTCGACTCGACGCCCTTTCGCGGCTTCTTCGTCGAGCCCGCGCCGACAGACCGATTCACGACCCCCGGCGGCGAAAACCTGGAAGTCGTGGATCACGACGACGACGACTCGATCGCATCCGTGCTCGTTACGACCCTCGCGCGCGTCGCCGCCTCGCGGAGATGCGCGACGGACGTCCGAAAGACCCGCGTCGTCGCCGATGCCCTGCTCGCCGCCGTCTCGCTCCAGGCCCCGCGGAACGCGCGCAAAGCGGCGGCATCCGTCCTTTCGCTCTTGGCGCTTCCCATGCCGCGCGCGCGCGCCCACGTTTCAGAGCAGCTCTACGCCAGGCTCGTCGAGCTCGGCCTCGACGACCACCACCGGAAGAACGCCTTCTCCCCCGACCAGCTGCGCGCCGCGCAAGACCGCCTCGAGACCTCGATCTGGGACGACGACGCGCCCTTGGACAAACTACGAATTCAAGTCGACGTCCTCGCCGACGACCTCGGCATTCGAGACGAGGTCGCCCGCCTCGTCGCCATCCTCGACACCCGCATCACGCACCGCGCCGCCGCCGCCGCCAAAACGCCCGACGAGCTCGAGTCCTATGCCTCGCTCATCAGGGACGCGGGCTACTGAGGAGGATGTTGTGGGAAGAGCACACCATAGATGATATGATGTTCCGCACTTATTATTTTGCTCAAGGCCGCCCTGGATTTGGATTTGAAGCGCGCCGTCCTGACCAAAAAATAACCGTTTGTTTTTCTTTCATGTGTGTGTTTCCTTCCTTCCTTCCTTCCTTCTTCTTCCAAGTTGAATGTGACCATCTAATAATAAATCGAATAGGGTTCTTCTTATTATTTATTTATTATAGCGTCGGGTGTACTACTTACTGGGACGACAGAGAGACTTCTTACTATAATAAATACGAAAAACTTTTCGTATCCAAAACCAAAAAGAACGCCTCAACCAACTACTCTCCGGCAATCGTAATGTATGTCTTGCGAAAAGATGTTGTGCAAGATTTCACCGATGACGCCTACTAGGGATTATTACTATTTTGATACTTAACGCTGCTGACCTAGCACTACTACTACCACTACGTCAAGCTTAGGGTGGAGATGCTGTCATCTTCGAAGGGAGTCGCAGCCGTGCATCCCGAGGATGAAGGCAAGGCAAAAGAAACAGCAGCTGCAGAGGAGCCCTGTCGTACGAAAGAGAGCGACGAAAGTAAGTTAGACTGTGAACCAGCACAAGAGCTCTTCTTCGACGAGGAGCGCGTCACGATGTTTTCGGCGCAGCACCTGTTTG
Organism: Chrysophaeum taylorii; assembly: GCA_029834535.1. NCBI lineage: Eukaryota > Pelagophyceae > Pelagomonadales > Pelagomonadaceae > Chrysophaeum > Chrysophaeum taylorii. Next base: position 137,303 of record JAQMWT010000167.1, read on the forward strand.
CAGAAATGCACGTCTACCATCACGACGTCTGGTACGAGACCCATCGATGGAATTACGGTCTCCAACAGCACCTCATCTCGGGACCGGCCTCGCGAAAGACTACGTCCCAAGCCGCCTGGTCCAAGCCACAGTTGTCGAAAATCTCCGTGGCGGCCTTGCTTTGGCTCCGAGATCAGTTGAAACCCGAGCTCGTTCTCCTCGACGTCGCCCCCGAACTGTGCGCCGTCGTTCGCGCGGTGGTCTCGGCGCTCGTGAGCGTCGGGAGCCTCGACGAAGGCGATTCCTCGCAAGCCGAAGTCCTGCTCCTCGCGCACTTGAATTCGGAGAAGTTTGTGCGCGAAACGCGACTGGAGGACGGCGAAGAGGACGCGCTCGCGGCCGACGCCGACGAGGAGGCCGTCCAGATTCTCGTCGACGATCGCGCTCTCGCCAAAATCAGCACGATCTGCTTGGTTCGTCTCGAAAAAGGCGAGAGGTCCACCAAGACCGGATTCGAAGAGAAGACGGGCAAGAACCTCTACGCCCGGTTTATCTGTTTTATTTTTGGATCGACAAGGTTCAATCCGAACGGGGGCCAAGGGCGGAGCTTCAAGTTCCTGAATCGAGCGTCGCGCGACGAACGGCTGAGCTTTCGCGAAGTTGTCCCCGAGCACGTCGTCGGCATCGATCTAGGATGCGCGATGGCGATGATTATGCAAGACGACTCGGTCGTGCAAACATTCTACTGCGCCTCGAATGCCTCGGACGTCGTCTCAGCAATCGACCAGTGCTTAAGCGAACTCCACGTCGTGCCGAGAATGATGTGTCCGACGAACCGCGGCGTCCGCGCTCGCGCAAAGCGCATGCTTCAGCAGATGGGCAGACTAACACAAGAAGACAAGTGGCTTTCGAAACAAGAGAACATTTTTACTCAGGGCTCTCGCTACTCGATTGACGGATTGGTCCTCGCTATGGAGAAGTTCGCGATCCCGCTTCTCGCCGGTATCTGCGTCGCGATTATACTCTCCAACACCAGAGCGCGTAGCTACGACAGGTGGGTGGGAACCGGCCATGCTACTACTAGTCACGACGATGACCATGCCTCACACTCGAGCAACAGCACTTACAACGCGACGACGTCGTCGTACGATGACGACGACGACGACGACGACGGCGTCTCGCATCCCACAATCTTCGGTCTTCGAATAAACGGGCACGACGTGACGCTTCATTTTATCGTCAACGACGTGCTCATGTGTCTCTTCTTTGGTCTGGCCTCCAAGGAAATCGTAGAAGCGTTTCAGCCAGGAGGATCGCTGCACCCGATCAAACTTGCAATTAACCCACTCGCGGCGACGTTGGGCGGGTGCTTTTTTCCCGTGCTTACGTATTTGCTGCTCGTCATCGCGGCGTACTCGGTCGGCTTCTTGAACGATAGTTACTCGCTTGGAGCGTACTTGAATGGCTGGGGCATTCCAACCGCGACTGACATTTCGATCGCGTGGGTCACGGCGCTCTGGGTCTTCGGGCCGGGCCACCCCGCGATCAATTTCTTGCTCCTCTTGGCGGTCGTCGACGATGGCCTCGGACTCGTTATCATCGCCTTGGCCTACCCTGACCCCCACGCCCCACTCAAGCCGCAGTGGCTCGGCCTCGTGCTTCTCGGCATGTTTGTCGCATACTGCCTCCGGCGGCTGAACTGCGCCAAATGGTCGCCGTACGTCTTCATCGCCGGTCCGTTCGCGTGGTTTGGACTTCTCTACGCCTCGCTCCATCCCTCGCTCGCGCTCGTCTTCGTCGTGCCCTTCATGCCGCTCAAACTAGAAAGCAACATCCTCCCGACGCTCAAAGAGATTTTCTCCGAGGAGCTCAACGCGAACATCGCGGCCGGTAGCGCGGAGGCACACGCTCACTCGCCGCTCCACGAATTTGAAGAGGCGACCAAGACCCTGGTCGACTTCTTTGTCCTCTTCGTCTTTGGCATCGTGAACGCCGGCGTGAAAGTCGACGAGGTAGGCCCCCTCACCGCCATCGTCGTACTAGCGCTCGTCATCGGCAAGACGCTCGGCATCACGTGCGCGTCCTTGGTGAGCGAGAGACTCGGCTACGGCCTTCCCGAAGGCATGCGAAGGTGCGATCTCGTCTGCGTCGGTCTCATTTCTAGTGTTGGCCTGACCGTGTCCTTATTCATTTCGGGCGAGGCCTTCCAAAGGAAGCCACGTCTTCAGAATCAGGCGAAGATGGGCGCCCTACTCTCGCTCGGCACCGCGATCGTCATGACGAGTCTCGCTAGCTCGCCCATATGGACGAGCATGGTGCCACCGCAGCTGCCAAAGCGCCAGTTTTCGGTTCAACATCGCCGCTCTTCCTATATGATCGAAGAAGTTTCACTTGGTGAAATGGTGGCCAAGAATATGAAGCAAAACATGGACAAGATCCACCGAGTCGAAGCCACGATCGAGCAAGCCACCAAACTCACCCGCGAGGAAAACCGCAAGGTGTTTGAGACCACCTCAATTGGTGAAAAAGAAAAGCTCATCGAGCAGTTCCGGAATCGATCAAATTCGGCTAGCGATATCACCAATGCGTTGCCTAAAGATGAAGGGAGCTGACGACGCGGATTAAGCGCATCATTTATTACTATACCTCGACGATACGGCGGAGCCTCCTTCCTCCCAGAGCCACGCGCGCATGTCGCCGTTCAAGACAAGACGCGCGGTGTTAACATTTGCAATCTCGGCGGTCTTATGCACAACGTTACTTCTAGCCCCCAGTGTCAAGTGCGTTTGAGCAAGGACCCGTGTTCTTCTCAACGCCGCTCCGAGGATGATAGCAAGCAAGAGGCTTCTCGCCGCACTCGGGATCCATCCACTGAGGCCAGGGGGCGGGGTAGGTTGCTTTGTTGATAGGACTGTCGGCGTTGGTGATCAGCGATGGCGGGCGAGACCAGGCGCGTTGGCCTGGGGTCCATGGAGTGCCGGAAGAGAAACTCTGCAACCCCCCCCCCTACCCATAAGTGATGATGACAATCGTGACGTCACGAGGGCGTATCCTATGTCTGCGGCGAGGTGGTGGAACAACTAGCACGAAGCGTCAACAACATGCCGCCGACCTTGGAAGATGCGTTTGAGGTTGGTCTCGAGAATGCAGAGGTCCGGGAGCCGAAGCACATCGAAGAGACGAAGAGGCTGGAGATGGTGTGTGAGTATCCATCATCGATGGGTATCGCTGTGCCCACAGATGCGCCGATGCTTTCGGTAGACATATCGCAATTGTGTCGCGTGCTGTCCGTGATGGGAACATCGCTCTCGCATCTCCAGGAAGAGACGAGCAAGCCACCGGCATGGCTTGGAAGCGTGACAGCAAAAATTGAGCGGATAGAGGTGCTCGACCGCGGATTCACGACGCTGACGGAGGTGGTGTCGAACCTCCTCGCACTTGCTCAGGTGGCGGGAGAACCTCGCGCGAAAAAGGCGCAGATGGACCTCGATGACGTGAGTCGCCGCGTGGCAGAGTCGAAGGATCGCGAGACAACTGCTGGCGGCGCAAATCGCGATCCGTTTCACGTCATGGAGCTGACGGAGATGAAACATCGCATTTGTCGGCTGGAGAAGCGAGTGGCAGTAGCGCCGTCGCGCGACGATGTTGTAGAGCTTAAAGACTACGTGACTGATCGCACGAAGAAGCTGAAATCAACTGTCGTAACGCTGCAATCACAGCTCGAGCGCAAACTCAACGAACGGAGCATGGAACACCTGGAGGGATTCGGAAAGTGGCAGGGCGAGCTCATGGAGGTGATGACGGGGAAGCTGCAGCTGATGACAGAGCGGTTGAACGAGACGCACGGCGAGCTTGAAGAGTTTCGCGAATTCACGAGAGCGGAACTCCGAGAAGCCGAGGCAGCAAACAGGGCTGTGAAGGAGTGGGCCGCGCGAGAGTTTTCTACTTGTAGCTCGCAGGTACTCAACATGCAAATGATGATCCAAAAAGTGATTGAGCGTGTCGGCTCGCTCGAACATACTGCGGCGAAGCAACAGGCGGAGTTTGAAGCGTTTGTCGGGCGCATTGACGCAAGGCTCGTTGGAATCGACTCGAACTTCGCCGACCACGCGACGAGATTTAACAAAGTCGGTACGAGAATCGACGACTTACGGGAGAAACTCGACCACGAGGCGCAGCAAAGTAGCAAATTGGCCGACCAGTTGATTGAGGCGACGACACGGCTCGACGAGCACGCTGGGGAGTTGGCGACCGTTGGTGAGAAGACCGACCGCCAGCTCGGAATGATCAAACGCAACGAAACAAGGATAAGCGAGATCGGATCGGAGGTTCAGGAGGAGATAAAAGTCGAGGACGAGCACCACGAAAGTCTGCTCACGAAGCAACGCGATCTCGAGGCCTGGGTCGAGCGGACGCGTACGGATGCCCTCGTTCTCCGAGAAGAGTTTGGGAAAATGGCCAAGACAGGAAAGCACTATCCTGACAAGTTCGACGCTCTCGAAAACGCACTCGAGGAGGTACGTGACCTGGCCGACCGCGAGCTCGAGATGACCCAGGCTTTCGAGAGCCGCGTCAAGGAACTCGAATCCCGGCAAACAGACGTCGCCCTTATTCGTAACGAGGTCTCGAACATGATTGGCATCGAGACGCGCAACCTGACAGAAAAGATCGCCAAACAAGAAACGCGTTTTAATGTACTCCAAGACGACGTTGTGGCGCGCGAAAACAAAGAAGAAAGTATGAAAAACGTCGTTGCGAGTGTCGAGGATCTCAATAAGCGGCTAGAGGAGGCCGAGTCTGTGACAGCAGAGCACGCCAGAACTGTCAGCGCGGCACTGGATGACGTCAAGTCCACCACCTCCACCCTCGCTGAGACACAAGCAAAGATAGAAGAGGCTGTCTTCCAGACGGCCACCTCGTCCAAGACTGGCAGCACAACCACCTCCAGAAGTGGCACAGACGTCTCTGGAAATGGCAGCAGCAAAGGCACGAAGACAGCGAGCGGAAACCCGTCGCAATTCAACCAGATGCGAAGGTCGAGTTTTGGTAGTTTCATGGGGGTCGACACCACCGGACAGGGACGTCGCGCATCCGTTGCGAGAACCAGCGCCGCCGATCAGCAACAGTTCGCGCAAGATGAAGCCAACACTATTGCGCAGGCCTGCTTCCGATACGAGAAGCTCTGCGTCGAGAAGGACTACCTCTGCCAGTTTCCCGACGATGTAGTCATGGCGATATCGGCCGCTTCCATGGAGATGGCAACTTTTATCTCTGAGAAGGTCGATGCTTGGACGCTGTCAGTCTCGGTCACTGCTGCCGACAACAAGTCGTCAGACGTGCCCGATATCGACGAACGAGAGGTCGAGGCCAAACGCCAGGCGGAGAAGACCACCTGGCTGCGTCTTGCCCACGATGAGGTAGCGGGCCTCGTCTCCTCCGCAGGCCTCAAGCCCAACCCACTCCAGCTCCAGGCACGGGAGCGCGTCTTTGCGCGAATCGTCAAGGCTCTCGAGATGTGCTTTGCGAAAAACGACTCATTCATGGTCCTCCAATCCTCGGGCTTAGCATCGGGCGGCAAGAACGTCCCGACCTGCATTGCTTGTGATCGCCCGCTCCCAAAGCGAACACAGGCCAAGTCGCGCGACGAAAGCAATACCCCGACGCGCGCTGAACCGGTGAGAGGAGCACCGCGCGCCTTTGGGAGGAAGTCGACGCACAAGTTATCAGATCACGGCGTCCACGATCCTTCCTCCTCTCATTCCCAGAGAAAGGTGCAGCACAAAGACCGCCAGGCCCAACTCTCTGGCCACGACGCCGTTGAGTCGAAAAATCATTCGGACGACTGGTATGGCGAGTGGAATTAATGCGCCTAGCAGCAAGGCTAGCACCTTGAACACGCCCCGCGGCTATAACTATATAACACAACGCGACCATGGGCCAGCTGCGAGCTGCGGCGGACGATCACGGAAGTTATTGGGATTATTAGCAGCTCGCTCAATTACCTTATTATTCGAGAGCACTAGCTGACTACCTACACAAAGCGAGTCTGGTTTTGTTGTTGAAGGCCAACGGCAAGCCACACATACGCCATTTCTGATGGCCATATTGCTGGAACAAGCTGCTGCCCTGAGAATAGATCGCTGACGGTCATTGTTCGTTCTCTTCAGACTGTCGCTCGTGGAGCTTGGACGCGACGTAGTTCTTGGCCAGAAGCCTGACTTTGGCGACGGAGGATGCGTCGCCGTGGGATTGCTCAAAGTCGACGAATCGTTTGAGAGCAGCGTGCATGGCTTTTGGAACGAGTGGTGCGGAAGCCATACGCTCATAGATGGTGCGCACACCTTGGATGTCGCCCGATTTCAAGGTCTTGGCGATGTAGAGGTGCCACAAGTCGACTCGTTTAGGTTGGTCCACGAGGAGTTTGTCAAACACGGTGCGGCCGCGCTCCCTATCACCAACCTCAAACTCGGCTACGGCAAACCGGGAAAGGAGACCAGGATGATCATCGTTGGCTTGGAGCGCACGGTCCAGGACGGCGCGCGCTCCTTGCGCATCACCGGCAACGAGGCGCTCGCGACAATGGAGGATCCAGCTCTCCGGCTTGAGCTTTGACTTGCAGCGACGCTCCGCCTTACGATACGTTTCGTCGGCACGGTCATGATCGCCGCGCTTCGTGTGCAATGCAGCTACTCTGATCAGAACATTTTCCGGGTCGTTAGCAGCGCATGCCCTTTCGAGACACTCGGCGTACGTCGACGAGGTACCGTGGTCAAGCTCCAGCTCAACGAGGGCCAACCACACACGCATCCGCTCTGCCTCCTTGCGATAGCTGATCGTCCGCAATGCGCGTTCTGCGATCCGTCGCGCGGCTCCCACGTCGGTCTCGGCGACTTTGTGTGCCACGTACCGAGTCCACAGCACCCCCGAGTCTGGTTCTCCAACGAGTTGTCGCTCGTAGTCGTCCTCCGTCCGGGGTGCGCCGCCAGCGGCGAGCTCTGCCTCGCGGGCCTCCGCCTCCTCGTCGTCAATCGCCAATGCCCGTCGACTCCGTTTCTTCAGCGGCATCTCCTCGTTCTCTTCCTGGTCATCGGCTTCCCACTGCAATCCACGACTCGACGACGGGAGACCAACTAAGTCATCATCATCGTCGTCATCCTCGACATCGTCGTCTTCATTTTCATGGTCTCTTTCCGCGTCGTCATCCTCCTCCTCCTCCTCCTCTTGCTCAGAGCCCTCTGCTCGCTCATCCTCGTCTTCTTGGTCGTCGTCATCTCGAGCGAGCATGGCGTCGAGACGCGCCTCGACGTCATCGTCGTCGAGGTCGTCGTCCTCATCCTCCTCCTGCTGCTCATCATCCACGTCGCCAACGAAGTACGAGGGCTTGAGGCCTAGCGAGATGCGCTTAGCGTGGGAGGGCGATTTCCCCGACGGCGGATCTTCGACTTTTAGGATCATCGCCTTGACCTTGTCGCCTTTCTTAAAGCGGGAATGGACGTCAGCGATGAAGGTGCCGTCGGCGAGCTCGGAGATGTGGGCGAGGCCGGATTCATAGCCGCGGGGGGCGTCGTCGAGCTTGACGAAGACGCCGTAGGTTTCTACACGCGTCACCACGCCCGAGAGCTTGGCTCCCTCCTCCACAACGACCTTGATCTTACCCTCGTTGGCAATCGCCGAAGGCCGCAGCGAAAGGTCGACGCGACCGGAGTTGTCGACGTTGCCCAGGACTACCGGCGCCACCAGCCTCCCCGCGAAGAATTCGGCGACCACGTCTTCGACGTAGCCATCGCTCAAATCTTTGAGCAGGACGCGGCCAACCACGTCGCGCGCGAGCTCGACGAAGACGCCAGCTCGCGGGTCGGCGCGGCGCACGAAGCCCGGTACGACGTCGCCCGGCCGCGGCTCCGGGTCAGCCGCCGCGGCGGCAGCGCCGTCGCCAGCCTCGACCAACGCGAGCCTCGAGGGCCGCACGCTCACCGGGAACACCGCTGTCGCACGAGGCGGCGCCTTCTTCTTTAAATTCGATGACGCGCCGAGAGACCGCTCCTCGCCAAGCACGACGACGCGCACGTACGAAGCCGACGGTTCGGCGCGCTTGGCAACGTCGACCCACGCGCCCTTGTCGGCCATTTCGGTGGGACCCGCGCGGGCCGCGAGACCGTGCGGCAGCTCGAAACGCACGTCCAGGCCACCCTCCGAACTCTTCAGGAAGCGCGCGACGACCGAGACCCCCGGCTCGGGAGGGCGGCGCGGCCGACCTTCGTCATCGAGCCAGACCGTGAGCGTCCGTTTCCGGACCGAGTGCGGCGCGACGACGAGGCGGGCACCAGGGCGCGTCGCAGCGTCGAGGCGTCCGCGGAGAACCTCGTCGAGCAGGGCACCGTCGTCGTCCGATCTAGCGGTCCTCGAGCGAGCATCTTCGTAGAGCGCGTTGGCGACGTCCACCACCCGCACGCTGCCTTGGAGGCCCGGTGAGACGGCGACCTGTAGGGTCGCGTCGTCCTTGGAAAGGATGACGGCGTCGAGGTGGTGCGGCGCGCCACCATTTTCGAGTTCCTTCCACGAGAGCGGGCGCGGCTCGAGCGCGCGCGCGTCGCTGCCCCGACCCGAGAGCAGCGCGGCACGAATTGCGAACCGCTCCTTGCCGTCCGACCCCTTCTCGCTCCGGCGGTCAACCATGAGGACGCGGCACCGAAGCACCGCCCCAACCGTCGCGTGCGCACCAAAGAGCGGGTGCTCGCTCGGCGACGCAGCCGCGTCGTTGTCTTCGACGAGGAAAACGTCCGACGCGTCGACCGTCGCCGACGCCCGCTTGGTCGGGTCGTCGACGCGCACGCTGCACTTGAGCTCGCGCTCGCCTACCTCCAGGACCCGGCAGTCGACGTCGTCGCCAACCTCGAGGTCCCCCACGTCGGCGACGGCTTCGAGCTTTTTTTTTCTTGCCGCCGGCGACTTCTGATCGCCGTCTCTCGTCGTCTCCTCCTCCTCTTCTTCCGGCGGGTGAGGAACGAGCACGGGAAGGGCGGCGTAGGGTTGGGCGTCGAGGGTCACGCCGTGGCGAGCGAGGATTTCCGACACCGAGTGACTGGCGACGACGAGTGGCATGGTGGGCGCCTGGTGCGACAAGAGCTCGTTCCTCTTCTTGGCGCTTCGCGCGTGGAAGTCGCCGAGCGGGACGAGCGCGAGCGTCGAGGTCGCGGCGACCAACGCCAGGCACGCGGCGCCGCCGGCCAGAACGGAATCGGGAAGCAGCGTCGCCTGAACTTGTGCGCCTACCTGGAGACCGGCGACCGCGGCGAGCCTTCGCTTCTTCCGGCCCGCGCGGACGAGGTCGGGTTCCATCGTGCAGGCGAGCCGCGGACGGCGCGCGGGCGCGAGCAAGTGGAGAGCGCGGACCTTGACGACGTCGCCCGTCGCGCACGCGAGCGCGCGTGACGCGTCGACGTACATCTCGTAGGTCGCCGCGTCGTCGTCGTCGACGTCGGCGGGGACGAGGCGAAGCCCGCTTGCTCCCTTTGCGAGGACGCGAGCGTCCGTCGTGGTGCCAAGCTTAATGACATCATCACAACCTCGAACTGCCGCGTCCTCGGCGGCCGCCGTCGCGGCGAACAACGCGGGACCATCGACGACGTCATCAGTTTTTTCCCTCGGGACTCCCGTCATCGCGAGCACGACGCGACAGCCAGATTTTTTGCTGTTGTTGTCGTCTTTGTCCTCCTCATCCTCCACGCGGACGACCCCGCACCGCACGGCGTCGCCGACCTGCGCGTACCCAGCCGCCGGGTCGTCGACGAACTCGTCGGCGAGCGACGATTTGGGAACTAAGCCCTTCAGACGGTTGGCGAACCGGACGACGAGGCCGTAGCGGCCCGCCGCCGAGACGACGCCGGTCACGGCGGTGCCCGCGTCTCGAGCGGCTCGAATCTCGTCGAGGCTCAGCGGTAGACGCTTGGCGCGCGCGGCGCGCACGAGCTCGGGTTGCGCCGAGAGGCGAGCGATCGCGCCGGCCGCCGGCGGCTCGAGCACGACGACGGACGAGGCCGTTTTCGATTTCGCGCGCGCTCGCAGCAGCGCGACGCCGTGGTGGCCGCCGTGATCGGCCGTCTCGCTCGCCGCGAGCCTGCCGAGGAACGAGGGTTTTCTTCCCGCGACGCGCACGAGCGCGGTCACCTCCTCCGCCGGCGCCGGCGGCGCACCGTCCGTCGAGACCGACGCGGCCTCGTCGATCGAGACCGAGCCGTCGCGACGCCGACGGCGTTGGCGCCGTTTTACTTGTCTGTTGGTCTTGGCGAGCTCGACGACGGTGGCCGCCTCGAACACCGCACCCGGCTCCACAGCAGCAGCCCCATCCTCCTCCTCCTCGCCACCAAAGTCGTCGTCGTTGTCGTTGTCTTCTTCGGCGAGCGCGAGCACGAGGCGAGGCTTGGCGCCCGAGCGGAGCGCGCAGCGCCTCACGGCGACGCGCACGACCTCGCCGAGGCCAAAGGCGGTCGGGTCGCGGCCACGCGCCGCGAGAGAGGCCGGCGGCACGCGACCGTGGACGCCGTTGTAAAAGGTGACGACCAAGCCGCGCGCGGCGTCGGCCCCCGTCACGAAGCCCTTGAACGAACGGCCGGCCGCGTCGGCCGCTCGCGCGTACGACGCGAGCGGCTCCGAGCGGTCGGCGACGAGCGAGGGCTTCATCGTCAGCAGGACGCGACGGTCCTCGACGCGCAGGACCTTGCAGGCGACGCGGTCCCTCTTCTTGTTTTTCTCCCCGAAGCGCTTCCGGGGGTCCACCTTGGGGACGACGTCGGAGATTTGGGCGTTGGTCACTTCGCCCACCAGCGTCTCGCTGAGTCTCACGCGACAGCCCCAGGCGGCCGCCTCGACAACAACCCCCGACACCTCGAGGCCCGGGCGAAGGTCGCTCCTGGCGATGGGCGTCGCGGGGTCGAGGCTCTCGGGCCGCGCGGTCGCGATCGCCCAGCCCTCGAGGGGCGACGATCCGACGACGCGCGCGTCCGTCTCGTCCCCGACCGCCATCGGTTTACCGTCGGGCAACTTCGACACGTGGACGAACGCGAGGATTTTTTCGTCGGCTTGGAGGACTGCGCCGATTTTGTCGTCGATGCGGCGCACGACGGCGCCGCGCACGACGGTCCCGACGGGCGGGAGGTCGCGGGGCACGAGGGATACGAGATGCGACAGGAGCGTCAGCCTCACGAGCTTGGCCGCGCGGTCGACGGACAGGACGCGCGCCTCGACCCGCGACCCCTTGACAAATCTCGTCTCGTCGTCGCGGAGGTCGCCGCCGACCACGCCACCGAGATGGTCGCGGTCGACGATACCCGCGAACTCGCGATCCAAAAAGCTCACGGCGAGGCCGTCGGAAAACTTGCGTTCGACGACGCAGCGCGCGAGCTGGCCCGGAAGGAGCGACGACAAGGTCCAGTCGGGCCCCTCGACCGCCGCCGCGGTCGCGACTTCCGAGACGCTCGCGCGGCTGAGCTCGACAACTCCCGTGCTCGTGTTCGCCCGGAGCACCCTGCACTCGACGAGGCGCGAGGGCGCGATGGCGTCGGCGTCGAACGCCCTTTTGAACGCGAGAAAACCCGTCACCCCTGCGACGCCGAGGTCTAGCACGAAGCCGCGTGCCTCGCGACTCGTCACGAGCCCGCACACCGACCCCACGCGACCCGAGGCGAGGTCGTCCAGCCGCAGCCCCTTGGCCGCGAGCCGCGGCGCGACCGACAGCTCGATCCGCTTCGCGCCCCGCCTCCCTCCCCTGCTCGCCCGGCCCGTAGCCGTCACCGCGCACCGCACGACCTCGCCCGCGACCACCACCGCGCCGCTCGCCTCGAGGTCCACGTGGCCCACTAAAGCCCCGGGCAGCGACACGAGCGCGTGCTTCTCGCTCGCCGTCCGCACCACGCCCAGCGCCCACACCTGGTCGTGGTACGACGAGAACTTGCTCGCGCGGACGCGAGTCGCCTGGCCCAGCTTCCCCGCCTTGATCCCCGACCGCGTCCACGCCTCCACGGGATCCTTCGACCGCGACCCCGCCGCCGCGACCACCTCCTCGCGCACGCTCTGCCGCTTCCGATGCGTCCCGAACAACGCTTCTTCTTCGTCGCCCTTCCTCTTACGCCCCACGCCCGTCTTCTTCTTCTTGGCCGCCTTCTCGTCCGGATCCTCGAATCTCACCTGCTGCTTCTTTTTCTTCGGAGAACCGATCGTATCCTTCGTCGACGGGCCATCGAGCCCGCCGCGTGGAAACAGATCGGACATCGTCGACCTCGCACAAAACTTCCTTCGCCCGATTCGGCTTTTTAGGGTAAAGATCACGAAGAGAGTTAAGGGGTCGTGAACGTGAACCCTGGGTCGTCCGGTCGAACGTCGAGCAATTCCGAGGCGACGCCGTCGATGATGTCCAGGTCGTCCAAGTCGCCGAAACCTTTGCGGCTGTAGTCCATGGGTCGAAGGGGATATCGGTCACGGCAGGAGCCGCCGGGGGAGGCAACAAACAGTACGAGCGCATCGGAACCGACTTTTTGTTTTAAGATAGTGTGCTGCGCAGCACCTAGGAGGCGCCAGAGCAGACAGACGCCGGAGGTACGCGGACGGCGGCAAAGTCCTTGTGTACAACAGACAGGGGCGAGCCCTTTAGCTGGGCATGTTCGGCGGTCAAGGACTGTCGAGGCGCCACGCCAAGGACGTCCCGCGAGAGCCGTCGAACGCGACTCGCTCAAAGGCGGTAGCATAGACTAGCTTCCGCGGGCACACCGCAGCGCATCGCTGCGCGAAGACACGGGAACCGGTCAACCGCAGAAAGAACAAAGCTCCGGAGAGCAGCGGAGGTCGACGACAGGGGTTCGCGATCGATCCTGCCGAAGACATCTCGCTGGTCATCGCGGAGCGAGCGTAGCGACAAGAGGATGCCGTGGAGCTGCTGCTTTGAGACACATAGGGTTAAGCATTAACATCGGAGGCTACGGCGTCGAGATCAATTTGAGTGGTCGCGTCGAAACCGCGACAATCGTCGGCGACGGCGTACACCACCAAGGCGACGGGCCCAGGCTGCTCGGGCGCGGGGAAGGAGAGCGTCGTCTCGATTTTGAGGGCGCGCATTGCCACGCGCTTGAGCGCGAGGAGTTCGTCGCCGTCGGCGAGGACTATCCACCAGCCACGGAGGAGCTGGAGCTTGCCAGGCTCCTCGCGGCCGCGTCTCGCCGCGCCGTTGCCGGTTCTCGGCGGCGGCGGCGGCGGCGGCCCCGCGTGCGCCACACGTTGGCGCTTCAACGTCAGGGTGACGCGAAGTCCGCAATCGGAATCGCAGTCTATTCGCTTTGTCTGTTGTAGCGGCGTCCCGCTTTTCGCGTCCGCGAGACTCGCCGAGAGCTCGGATCGCGAGGGAAGCGTCTCGACGAGACGAAGGCACTCCCCGCGCACCTTCGTGTCTTCTTCTCCTCCTTGTTCGAGCGCGTCGTCGATCGCAGCGCGCAATTTGCCGCGGGGTAGCGCCGCCGCCGCCGAGAGGCCCTCGTCTCTGGCGAGGCCGAGGCGAGCGCGGAGGTCTTTTGCCGCTCGGTCCGATATACCCGGAAGCTGGCAGAGCTCGTCCCGACCGATGGAGCACGCCCTCCCGAGGGCCTGAGAGAGCCGACACAAAGCGAGCGTCGTCCGGAGCGCGCCCGCATCTGCAGCGACGTCGATCAGGGCAGCCAAGACGCGCGCCGCTTGCTCCAACACCGACCGCGTGTCCGTGATAAAGTCGGCGATTGGCAGCGGCGCGTCCCGAAGGCGCGCGTGCACGAGCAAACGCGCCTTGACGTGCGCATCGTCGAATGCCAAAGAGTCGTCGCGCAGACCGAGGGCGGCCGCGAGATTCTCGTTGAGAACGTCTTCGTTATGCCGCACGGGGAGATCGTCGAACTCGCGCGCGGCGCACAAGAGCTCGACGGCAGCGATCTCGGCGGCCTCGGGCAGCGAGGCTTCCGCGAGGACGGTATCCTCGACGTGGTCGAGCGCGTCGCTCGCATCTCGCGTGGTCTTGTAGTCGACGTAATAGAAACTCGCGATGCGGCCGAGGGTCGCCGGCCGGACCTCGAGGTCGTCGAGCTCGATCGCGCCGGCCGCGGCGAGGTCGTCGAGGGTTGCCTCGACGAGGTCGCCGAGATACGCGGTCGCGTTGGCGGCGTCGTCGAGCTGGTAGTACGTGGGGTTCTGGAGGAGGCGGCGGTAAAAGTAAGTGCAGCGCACGTATTCGACCGCGCGTTCCCTGCTTTCGATGGAACGCGTCGCGCACACCTCGGCCATGAGGTTGTTGTGAAGGTTGTCGCGGAGGTGCGACTCGACGGGAAAGGGCTCGTAGAGAAACTTGAGGTAAAAGTCCTTTTTGGGCTGGTGGACGAAGACGCACGCGACACCCCTGTCGTCGTGTTGTGGTCGTCCCGCGCGACCCATCATCTGAAGGACGTCGGTAATGGGAAAGTCGACGTATTTGCGCTGGGCGGCGTCGTAGTACTCGGTGCCCTTGATGACGACGAGGCGCGCGGGGAAGTTGACACCCCACGCGAGCGTCGCCGTGCATATCAGGACTTTGATCTTGCCTGATTCGAAGAGCTCTTCGACGACGTCGCGGTCTCGTTGCGGCAGCCCGGCGTGGTGCAATCCGACCCCGAACGGCAGCGTATCTCGCAGGGCGGCATCCTCGCACCGTCGCGCGGCAGCTTCGACCTCGAACGTCGCCGAAGCCTCGACCCACAGGCTCGCCGCGCCGCCCTCGACCGCGTCGTCCGAGCCCGCGATGGAGATGAGCTCGAGCGCCGTCAGCCTCGTCTGCCGTCGACTCGCGACGAAGACCAGGCTTGGTTTCCCGGAGGCATGTTCGACGAGCGCCGCGTACGTCGGCTTGTTCATCGTACTCATCCTCGGGCAATAGTGCTTCCCGGGAAACCCCGCGACGTGCGCGTCGATCGTCACGGGCCGCACCGCCGGCCGGAAGTTGTAGAGGCCCATTTTCGGGTTCACGCCCAACCAGTCGGCAAGATCGTGCGCGTTCGAGACGGCCGTCGAGAGACCGACGATGCGTATCGGCTCGAGGACGACCTCGTCGTCGCGTTTTTGTTGTTGTTGTCGCGAGCGGTTCGTCGCGACGAATCGCGCGCGCGAGACGATGGCTTCGATAACCGGACCGCGGTCTTCGCCGAGAAGGTGGATCTCGTCGATGATGAGGAGCGCGGCTTGACGCGCGTACTCGCGCCTTTTCCAGAAGCGCGTCACGCCGTCCCACTTCTCGGGCGTCGTGACGAGCACGTCCGCCTCGCGGAGCGCGCGCGCGTCCGGCGTGGCGTCGCCCGTGAGTTCGAGCACCGACAGCCCGAGCTTCTCGCCGAACTTGCGGCGCCAATCCTTGAGCCGCTCGCGCGCGAGCGCCTTGAGGGGTGCGATGTACACCGCCTTGGTCCTCGCGGCGGCGGCGGCGGTCTCGTTCGCGGCTCCGCGAGCCGCGAGCATGCGCATGATGGCGATTTCCGCGACGATCGTCTTGCCGCTTCCGGTGGGCGCGCCGAGGAAGACGTTGTTGTCCGTGTGGTACAGGCAGTAAAAGAGCTGCGTTTGTATGGGATTGAAGTGGGAGAACGAGAATAGAGACTCGAACGTCGCGTTGCCGAGCGCCGACTTTGGGAGCGGATGGAGCGGGAGGAGGTCGGTATGCTCGGCGCGCGTTTCGGGCAGCGCGATGCTGTTCATCGACACCTCGAATATGGCGTTCGAGCCGAGCCAACGATCTGAGTATGCGCGCACAAAGTACTGCGGCGGGATTGGCTCCTTTAGCGCGAGCGTGAAGGCGGCCGTCGCCCCCTCGACGCGCCTGCGCGTCGCCGCTTTCTGGTCGCCCGACGCCTTCTTTGGCGGCACGAGGTTGATCGACTCGTAGTGGTGAAGGCGATTCTCCGTCGCGTCCTCGACCCAGATCCAGAAGGGCTCCGGGCCGAGGCCGTGGACGCGCGCGACCCAGTCGTAGTCCGGCTCGACCGTCACGACGAAGCGCAGCACGGTGCGAGTGATGGGTACGACTCGCACCGAGAGTTCGACGTTGGGAATATGGCGCGCGGCCGCGACAAAGACGCCGCCGGCGCGCTGGTGGCCCACGAGGACGCCAACATCGGCGCCGGAGGAGCAGTCCACCAACAACCTGTCGAGCGACACGTGCTTGTCTTCGAGCTTCTTGAGTGCGTCCTCCGGAAAATTTCGATGGCGCGCCGCGGCCGTCGGCTCGAGGTCGGCGACTTGTCGCAGCGGCGTCTGGAACCACCACACGCGGCGCTCGACGGCCTTGGCGAGCTGGAGCAGTCGTTCGGCGAGGCTCGCGAAGCGAGCGCGGATCGCCACCTCGAACAACGCGCGCGTCACGCGCGAGGCATTCTTCGCCACGTACGCGGCGTCCGAGGAAAGCGTGAAGCTCCCGATGTCCGCGCGAGACACGTGAGCCTGCAGGAGGCACGCCGCCTTGCCCGCCGGCTCGTCCGCGACGGCAGCGAGAGGGTCGCCGCTCGGCGAGAGCGCGAGCAAGTGGGCCGGGCGATTTTGCAGCGGGCACGCCTACCCAGATTTTTTTTTTTTAATCTATATGCGAGAACAAAAAAAAAGAGCGCGCGGTCCGCACTCACCGCCGCGTTGGCGCGAAGACGGTCGAGCTCCGGGATCTCGTCCGCCCGCGGTTGGAGCTGCGCGAACTCGTGGGCCGAACAGATGGCGACGAGGATCTCGGCATACGTCGCGTTTTCGCTCAGGTTGGTGCCAAACTCGCGCACGGTCTCGTGACGCAGATAGTAGTGCGACCCGATGCGGCCGACGTCCGTGCCGACGACGGCGCCCGACCGCTTGCTGTAGCGAACCATCTTCGCGTCGACGAGCTTGGCGGCCGCGGCTTCGCAAAAATCGCGGCGCTGCGCCGCGAGGGTCGGATCGGCGCGAAGAAAGTCGAGGGAAATGCCGTAAGCCATGGGGTTCTTGCGAAGCCGGACGGCGAGGAAGGTGTGGGATAGCCACGAGACGGCATCCCGAATCGACGAGACCGTGCCCGCCGCGACTTCGGCGTTGATCGCGTCGGCGAGGCGCGGTACAAGGCACGACTCGATCGGCGCCGCGCGCGCGAGCTTGCGCAGGTAGTCTTGAAGGTCCTTCTGCGACGTGAGGAGCGTCGCCTCGCCAAAGTCGTCGAAATCGGGGCGCCCGGCGCGCCCGAAAATCTGCATGACGTCGAGCATCGAAATCGGCACCATGGTGCCCGTCTCGGAAGAGTAGACGTCGGTGCCCTTACAGATGACGGCGTGCGCGGGCAGGTTAACCCCCCACGCGAGCGTGGCCGTGCAACACAGGACCTTGACGGCTCCGCGCGAAAACATCTGCTCGACGAGACCGCGATCGGCTCGGCACATGCCGGCGTGGTGGACGGCGAAGCCGAGCGGTGCGAGGTCGCGGAGCTCCTTGTGCCGAGCCTTGTCGAGCGCCTGCTTGAAGGGCTTGAGAGCGTCGGGAGCGTCGGCCGAAAAGACGTCGCCGCACCCTTCGCGGCCGGCGCGGTCTCGCAAATACGTCGCCGTCTTGGAGGTTTCGCGCCGCGAATGCACGAAAATCATGACCTGGTGCCCGTCTTGAACCGCGCGACGAGCGTAGTCGAACGCGAGCTCGTCGAGCTTGGCGGCCGCCTTGAGTCTTTTTTGTTCGGTGATCCCCACGAACGTTTGCTTGAGCGGAACCGGTCGGAACTCCGAACCAAAAAAAAAGACCGCCTCGTCGGGGCACGCGAGAAAGTCCGCCACGTCGGCGTAGTTGGGGAGCGTCGCCGACAACCCGACCAAGCGCACGCCGCTCTGCGAGGACTCGACGAGGCGGCGCGTGCGCGCGACGACGCACTCGAGGACGGCGCCGCGCTCCTCGGCGAGGAGGTGGATCTCGTCGACGACCAGGAGCCGGCAGCGCGCCGCGAGCGAGCCCTCGGTTCCCTGCTTGCGCGTGACGACATCCCACTTTTCGGGCGTCGCGACCAGGACGTGCGCGGCGTCGGCTTCGCGTTTCGACAGCTGGATGTCGCCCGTGAGCTCGCGGACCACGAGGCCCAGCGGTTTCAGCCGGGCGCTGAACTTCTGGACAACCTCCTGCGCGAGCGCCTTGAGGGGCGCGATGTAAACAACCTTGTGCGCCGAAAGGTACTCGGCGACCGTCCGGACGTCCCACGTCGACGGGTCCTCCGCCGTCAACAGAGACGCCGCCCCCGCGTACCGGGCCACGACCTCGAGCACGCACAGGAGCGCGACGTACGTCTTGCCCGCGCCCGTTGGCGCGCAGACGAGCGTGTTCTTCTGCGACCGGAAGACCGTCTCGAAGACCGCCGACTGGACGCGGTTGAGCGACACCGTCGACGCGGGAAAGCAGTGCCGGGCCCACGCGGGCAGCCGGTCGAGCGTGACGAGCTGACCCGGTTCGGGCGGAGCCAGCGCCTTCGGCGGCTCGACGACGACCTCCTCGTACCCATCGCCGTACGTGCGCGTGGCGTTTTCGGGAAGGCCCGACCGTGCGCCGTGAAATTCGCGTGCCTGACCCTCGAGGAGCGCCCGGGCGTGCGACGGCTTCTTCTCCGCGACGTCGTACGAGTTGTTAGACTGCTCGATCGAGGTCGTGTCGAAACCGAGCCCCAAAAGCACCGCGGTCGCCTCGGACGTCGTCGCGCTCGCGCCGTGCCGCGCTTGTTCCTTCTGCCGCCTCTTCTTAGCTTGCCGCCGCGATTTCGACTCGGACGCCGTCGCGAACGACACCGACCCCGCGGTCCGCTGCTGTTGCCGCGGCCGCGGGGGTGGTGCTGGCGTCGCCGCGTGCCCGGCGATGGCCCGAATGTCAGCCTGCGCAGAAAGAAAGAAAAAAGTGACACACACACACACACACACACACACACACACACACACACCGAGGACGTACTGGGTTAATCTGCGTGACCGCGGCCTGGCGCTCGACGATGTCCGCCATAAGTTCGATGCCCGCGACTCCGAGGAGCTCGAAGAGCGCGGCCTGAAACGAAGCGTCGTCGCCGGCGTTGTTTCTCGCGGCCGTGACGACGCCGATGGAGACGTCCACGGTCGATAACTCTTTCTCCAACGCATCGCATTTGGCAACGAGCCATTCGGCCGTCGCGCCGTGAGGAGATTCGGCGGCGCCTTGAAACGCGGTCGGCGCGTCGACGTAGTCGGGAGACGCGGCCGACGTTTCGACGTAGTCCGGATCCATCCATTCTTCCGCGAGCAGCTCGTCGCTCTGCTCAGGACTAGCGGCTGCGACGTCGAACGCTGCCAACGCCTCGAAGGCATCCACCACTTCACGCCAGTCTCGGTCCTTGACGTACCCAAACGCACCCTCGAGCTCGCCGCGCGCGCGCGCCTTATTCGCCCGAGAGTCGCCGGCGAGCGCCGCGTACGCGTCACCAGCTGCATTCGCTGCCGCTGCCTCGCGGATCAAGTGCAACCGGACGACAGCAGAAAACGCGTCGAAGGCCCGTCGCGCCGGAGGTTTCTTCTCCTTCCCTTTAACGCCGCCGCTGAATCGACGAGACCAGTTCCGCCACGTGAAGTCGGGAGGACCATCATCCTCCTTGAGAGAAGGAGGAGATCCAGTCCAAGCCGCCGATGAAACGATGCGATCAGCCTCGAGCTTCTCTGCGTCGGCGACGCCATTTTCGTCGCCATATAGGGCGACTCGGATGCGCGACGACAGCCGCGGCAAACTCCGCATCGCGCGGCGAACAAGCTCCAAGCTCAGGGTTTAGGGAGGAGTAAACTCAGTGAGCAGAGTCGACAGCGTTTAGGGTGGCGCAGCCATTCGTCCCGTTGGGTTCGGAGGGCATAGGGCCCCACCCCCCAAAAAAAATAGAAAGAGTAAAAATTTCATATCCACGGGTGTACCAGTGTTCGTATAGTAGTAGTAGGATTTGAAACATATTAGTGACGCACCTACTCCCCCTTTAAGAAGTCGAGATCAAAATACCTACTGCGGTACGCCGCCACGTAGTTCGACCGACACGGGCCATTCCTTTAACCGGGGCCTTCGTTGAAGCGTGGCAGTTGCATACAGCTGAAAACATGTACACATCAACATGAACGCCAAGGCCCCTGCAACCAAAGTGTCGCTTTAGGCCACGACGAAGGACGAAAACTAAAATGATGCCTACAACCAACACGGCCGCCGCCGAGAGCGCGAACAATCATGCGCAGCTGCTTGCCAAGCTCGGCGTCGCGATGTCAGGCGGCTCGAAAGGGGCCTCGCAACGGGATCACGGGCACATTGGTGGCCTCGTCGCCGGTCGCCTCGGGGACAACAAATACGTGGTAAGTCTCATTGTTTTTAGCGACGACCCACGACGCATCTTCGCCTTGAGTAGGTGGACTATGCGGTCGACGGACGAAGCAAATGCCGCCACGCATCTTGCAAGGAACAAATCGAGCAGGGTGTGTTGCGAATCGGGAAGATTCCGCCCGCGCTGAGGTGACGCGATTGATCCATTTAGCACGTGCTGACGCAAAATATGCAGGACTGGTCATGCCATCCGGACCCAATGGTATCACCCCGAGTGTATTTTCAAGTCCTTCAGCCGAATGACCAAGACGACCAAGACGATCCACTGCGTCGAAGACCTCGATGGCTTTCACAAACTCATTCCCTCGGACCAAGATCTCGTCAAGAGCTACGTCCACAACCGCCACCTCTCACATGCCGAATCTCTCGATCAACGCGCGGGAGAGCAGACGCGGTCAACCTCGCCGCAACAGCACTCCAACCCCATGGTGCCTCTCGGCTTGATGCTCCTCAATCAAAATCAGTGCATGGCACCAGCACCAGACATCCCTATGGGATCACCCCCACCTCCAGGAAACTCGCCTACCCTGCTCTTTGACCTCGACGCCTCTGCCGTCGCCTCCAGAATTTGCTCACTGGGACCGGCCTTCGAAAAAGTTTCGACGCGCTTTGTTGAATGTGGCATCGATGGCAAGTATATTCTGACGCGGACGCCGGCAGAATTCGACGAAATTCTTTGCGATCTCGGCGTCAACGATTCGACCACCGGTCGCCAGAAGCGGCGTCGCATTAGCTACGAGTTGGGCCTGTGCGTGTAGCGACGCCGCAAGTTGTCCATGTTTTTTTTTTAACAAAGTTTTCTCGCTCAAAAGGTGTCATCGGCAATAAGAGCCGCCATTATTATCATCCATTGCAATCGAGCTTCTCATTTGCACAATAAGGTGACAAATCACATAACGAACTTTGTGGCACTGTCAGTTCGATGGATAGTGCCCGCGTGACTTTGCATGTGCCCCCCCCTCCTTAGATCAGATATAGCTAAAAGGCAATTGGCTAGAGTAATAAAAGAGACAACCTTATTAGTAGTTATTATTATCACTACGAGTATTATTACGAGTATTATTATTATTATTATTATTATGGTTAGCAACTCCCAGGCTCAGAGCGCCAGAATGGATATTACTATGGTTTGCAACTCCCAGGCTCAAGAGCTTATTTTGCTTCGTTACTCCCAGGCTCAGAGAGCCAGAAACGATGATCGCTCAGAGGAAGAGAGAGAAAGAAAAAAGAAAGGACCACAGACAACCACAGAGGACGGCGAAGGAGAATGCAAGAAAGCCAAGAAGACGGGAGAAGGCAGTGAGAGAAAGAATCGCAGAGAGAAGCAGGGTAGGAACTACAAAAAGAGCACACGGCGTGAGGGGGCGCAAGGAGTAGTTCTGAACGGAGTGGACGGTAGGAGCAATCCGAAAAGTATAGTGGCGATAGAAGCAATCCGAGAAGTGACGGTAGGCGCAATTCGAGAGGGAAAGTGAGTTTCTATTATGGTAAGCAACTCCCAGGTTCAAAGTTAATATTGTAATATATCGCTAAACAAAGCACCATTACGAATGTAGCCAGAGGGGCGAGGTCCAACCTTGCGAAACAGCGCTTCGGGGTTTTTCGAAGCGAGCTTCCAGCAGGACCTGGCTTCAAAAATTTAATCGCTCATGCAAATTCCGACATCATTCTCAATGTCCATATTACTTCACGCCGCCTTACTATTGTAGCTTCTACGGAAGTATGTGGCCGTCAAAATCCCATCTCCTGACCCACACTCAATGTTGCGCGTGGTCGAGGCTTCTACTTTCAGAAGAGCTGAAATTTATTAGGATCGAGGGTGGTCTGAATCCAGGCTGCGATGATTAGGGCACAATCGATCTTCGAAACCAAGCCGGTACCATTTGCGTCGGCCAATGCAGCATTGGCAAGGGCGGATTGTTCGGCGTTGCCGATAGTCGATCGATGATGTGCACGGACCGCATCAGCGTGATCTAAGGCCCGGCACTGATTGTCCGTGTCGAACCCTTCGACATAGGCGCTGTGCTGGTCGTCCACAAGCGTGCGCGCGTCGGTCGCTATTTTTTTAATGGTGGCTTCGAGAGCGGGTCGTCGGATAGGAACTTGGTCGTCATCGTCAGTGTTGACCCCAAGCTTTGCGAAAATCTCGCGTAGCTTGGCGCGATCCGCGTCGTCCAAGCGATCGAAAGCCTCGAGTCTTCGGTCGCGGACTTGGACATCGTACTCAGCATCCCGACGAAGAAGTGTCGCCGCGAGCGCGGTAAGGCCCCCAAAACGTGGCTGGGGCGTGAACGGTAGCGCGGTGGCGAGGTGTGGCGCGAGGCCGAGCGTCGTGGGGGTGAGCGAAACAACGTCAACCCAGGGTGCGCTCACGCCTTTGAACCCAATGGTCTCGAGGACATCCTGTGGCCAAACCCAGCATGCCGACCGCCGCAACACGAACGGGTCCAACACGCGGAACTGGCGGCGCCTTCCCCCAAACCGCAGTGTCACGTTGAAGGAAACTTCCTCCGCCGTACGGTCGCCCGCGTATCTCAGCAAGATGGCTGCTACCGCCGGCCTGCGTAAATTGTTTCCGACTGGGCTCATTCAAAGAACTCACTCCGGCGAGAGCGCGGCACGCGTTTCCGATCGCAAAACCGTATCGGCAGCCGGGCGCAGTTCCAAGCCGTGCTCGCAGTCGACGAACGCCGTCACGTCGCCCGCGTAGATTATCGAGCCAGTGTCGGACAGCGCCGCTTGAAGCTTTTTTGCGACGACCTCTCCCGGAACGCACTCAACCTCGAAGTCGACGATGGTTAACCAGTCCAAGTCTACTGCTGGCCGGATATCGACAACACGCACTGTCGGAGTCCCTGCGGAGTCCTTTAGAACGCGGCTCACGTCGGCAGCAAAATTGTCCCTCAAATTTGCTCGCTCAGACGAATCGGGTGGGTACCCCACGCAGTCAACGTCGAGACGCAGCGAAAACACGACTTGTCCTGTGATTTCGGAGATACATTCTTCTTCAACTTCTTCGACGCTCTCGATAGCTGGTTCTGTGGTTTCGACGGCCCATTTATCTTCTTCTTCTTCTTCGTCAACATTCTCCGACCCCTGGCGCGAAGAGGACGGATTGTCTGTGGTTTTGGTCACTTGTTCTTCTTCTTCGTCTTCTTCGTCGTCGTTGTCTACTACTTCTTCTTCTTCTTCTTCTTCTTCTTCTACACTCTCAGACCCTTCGTGCGAAGCGGATATGGTGTCGATGTCCTCATCCTCGGAGGTCACCGGAGACACCATGGCTCTTCGCTGCTGTTCGCGAGATGCCGACTCGTTGGTTTTGGAGCTGAGGTGGAATCTCGCGGGCAAAAGTGGGAACTTCTTCTTTTTTGGCGACTGGTCATCATCGCCTTGCGGCGACAGTGGTCGGTCATCGCCTTGCGGTGTCGCCAACCCGATCTCTGCGGCCAAGCTCGCCGCCGCGCCGCTCGTCACGCCCATTAGCCTGTTCAATGATCATCGAGTCTCACAGAACTGCGCACCAGCTTCGACGCGCATTCGCGACGGTGATGACGTATCGTAAGGTCTCGCACCATTGCTGCTGCTCTGCTTGGGTGCTGGCGTACATCTCGAACGTCGCATCGCGCCTGCACGCGATTCAAAACACGCGGCGCGCAAGCACACACGCTCCAACGAGTTGGAATTCGAAGCCGACGTCGCCCTTCCGATGGTCGGTCGAAGACTCGGTTACGATACAACCGGCGAGACTCAGCACACCCTTTGCATGACGCCTCACGGCCTTGGATATTGCCACCTCGCCTTTAAAGTAGGCCAATTCGTAGTTCTCCGTACGACCAATATCATGATGAATTAAAAAATGCCGCTTGTTCCAGTTTCGCCGACCTCTGCTTCCCGTTCCGCCCTTTTTGTAGAGCACGCCGCTACACCGATGGCCGTCCCATACTTTCAGGCGCTCGACGTCCACCTCGGGCAACTCACGACCACTGTTCATCGTGGCCAAGTGATGAACCAGCAGCTCGCACGTGGTGCTTGATACTGTAACGCCGGGCGTGTTAAGGTGTTAAGGGTTAGTTGTAAGTGTAAAGAAATTACCCGACCACCACGCTCCGCGTCGCATTGCGACAGGCGTCAACTCTCCCACGACGCTCCTGCCAGCACCCCTCGTCTGTCCGCCCAGTGACTCTGATCCCACGCGCCACGGCGCTGGGATTAGAGAACGCTCCATGCATCGGTCTGGCCCCTGGTTAGTTATTAGAAAAGTACCCATGCCACTTGCTTAGAATTTGGCTAAAAAAAACTCCTGCATCTTGTGCCCTCTCTCCCCACGGCAATCAACGCCTCCGCAGCCCCCTCCCAGATGTGGCAGCCAGCTTTATAAAACATTTCTCCCTGGCCGTTCTCTGATTCCCTCCGAATTCCCGTCTCTTACACGCGCCATCAAGGCTCGCACGGAACTCTCCGTTTCCGCACTTCACTCCCGCACATAGCATTCGGCTACGAAAACCATTACCTCGCCGCCGGACCGCGGGGGCCTTATTTGCCGCACCCTAGCGTTGTGTATCAATTCCGCACAGCAGACGAGTATGCAACACTGTTACGGTAATGGAACTTGTGAGTTAGGTTCATGTCAATTAACTGTGGTACAGCTGTTTAGCCTGAAACTGCAGGGCAGCTGGCTCTATGATCCCATCATGAGCTCTCGGCGGTGATGCTCAGCCTCCAAGTTGCGAGCCCTCTCCACTTCGAGTCGCTTGGTCCGCTGTTCCTCAATGCGACGTTCGACTCGCGTCATTACAGCTCTCGACCCTGAAAGCCGAGCCAAATCGATGATTTTGTAACCGAGAGGGACGCCCGCATCAATAAGTACAGAAGCGATGTCGTATTGTCGCCGTTCGAGCGATATCTTCAACGCCGACTCGTTGCCACGTTCTCTGCGTGGCGATGCCCCTCTAGCAAGAAGGGCCAGTGCCACGTCGAGTTGGCCATGCCGTGCGGCGGCAGCGAGCGGAGAGGGACCATTCTTCACGACAGCGTCCAATGGGGCACCAGCTTGACTCAAGGGACCTACGAGGTGCGCGAACCCCCCTGCAGCTGCAATGTGCATTGCCGTCGTGCCGCTTTTAGGCGCAGCGTGGCCGGATATCTCAGGATTCGCATTTAGCAGCAACTGGGTCAGCGTGAGAGAGCCCGATCTCACAGCGAAGAACAAAGGTGGATAGCCATGTCGGTCGAACGTGGACGCGGCAGCAATGTCAGCATCGAGGAGCAATTGAACGCACTGTGCGCGTTGCGATTCGCTGCAGTGTGTATCCCGCGCCGTCGTTGCGACGTCGGCTGAAGAGTGCGAAAGGACAACATGGAGAGGTGAAGCTCCGTCTCTGCTTCTCATAGAGGTCGCACTTGCTCCTCTCTTGAGTAGCGACGTGATGCCGCGCACATCGCGCTGTTCGCAGACGCGAAAAAGATGGGCGCTCAAATCCGACGTTGACGCCATAGGCCTGGAAGTTTTCATTTTGAGACAATTGGCTGCTTTGTAGGAAGCGCACTTGGTAGTAGCTTTGCCTTTGAATACCTTCTTACAGGACTGCGCTTGGTTGCTTTGTCCGAGGCCTCTGTCTTTGTCGTACCAAGTTACTGTAGCCTCAGAAGACGGTGCACTTGCAATGTTCGCAAAGCCTGTTGATACAGTTGCATCGTCGATGTGGGGCACCGTCGCTGGCGCCTTTGCCAAGCTGCTACAGATACTCGGAGTCGCATTATTGTTGGCCGGAGGTGTCGTGGCCGGATCGCTGGTGAGAATCTCAAAGGTAGGCGCTGCTGTGTCAGCTACGCTCGAACAGCTCTCGCAGGTAGGTGAGGCCGCTCCAGCCACGCTTGCAAAGCTCTCCAAGGTCGGCGGGGCTACTTCATCCCCGCTGGCGAAGCTCTCAAAGGTGGGCGGAGGTTGTATGTCAACAATAACCGGTGGTGTACTCGCATTGCTTTCAAGGGTGGGCGGGCCCATTGGAGAAACGCTTGCTATACTTTCAGACGCTGGTGGTGCCGCTGTGAAATCACTGGATTGCGCTATGGTCTCCCGCGCGCTAGCCGCGCTTTCAAAAGTGGGTAAAGGAGCCACGTTGTTTGCTTCGGAAAAAGAAAAATTTCCTGAAACATCGAGACACGTTCCGTCATCGCGGGTGGTCAGCGGTGGCGGTGGCGGGAGGGATGTTGCGAGTTCACCCGAAAAAGTCGCGGTGCCGGCGATCAGCGCATTTCCTTTCAAGACCTCCTTCACGGGTGGTTTCGGCCAGAATGCCTCAGGATTGGCGACGAACTTTGACAGAAGTGCCACAACCTTGACCTGTCCCGCTCCGCACGCGATACCTAGGACGTCTGTGCCTTGCGCTGTTCGCCAGCTCACCGACGCGCCAAGCACAAGTAGTCTGCGACACACGTCAACAGCGCCAACAGCGGCTGCTGCGTGGAGCGCTGTCCATCGATTTCCATCATACCACGTGAGGGCAGAGATTCGAGTTACGTCACTTACGTTGTCGAGCTTGCCAATAATGAGGTCGAGCTTCGAGGAATCTTCGCCATTTCGAATGGCCAGAAACAGTTGCCGGCCTAACGTTCGTCCAAGGGCGATCCATCCGTGCCGCGGCCGCTGTTTTTGTGAAGTGTCTTTGCACGGAACCGACGGATTCTTCAGCTCGTCGTCTTTGAGAGCTCTTTGGTCGTCGTTATCGTTCGCTGGAGCGTGTCCGCGAGACGACGGAGTCGGCTCGTCGTGTGGGACAAGAGGAGCCTCGATGGCCGTGAGAGGCGGTTCCGAAGCAGCAGCACTCTCGGGGTGGCGTTTTTTTGAACGCGTCAACGTTCGTTCGGTCAGGAGGCGATCTCGCGTCTTAGCGTTGCCGGTGCGGTTGGCCCACGCAACTGCCGACGCTGTGACCACGGCGCCGGCCTCGATTAATGCCACGCAGCAGTCGAGCGCTCGCGCGTCGCCCCAAGATGAACCAGCGGCGAGGGGAAGCGGGTACGGTGATCTGCCTCTTCTATGGCCGAGCACGAAACACTTGTTCGCGTCAGCGCCGGCTCGCAGCGCGCGCTTGATTCCCCCAAGGTTGCCGATGCGGCACGCCTCGACCAGCCGGAGCTGCGCCGCGAACCGCTGTGGAGGATCTTCTTCCCTCATCGGTTACACGCACCTCTATCCCTTACCCGAATGTAAGTTATGTGATTTGGCCCCCGCGCCGTGCGATTTTCGTGCAACTTACGCTTTCGAAAATCTCGCTAGCGCAAATCTGCGTGACACGGATCGTCAGGCAGACGTGGGGGGTCGGATGGGGCTGCGCCACCGTCACCGAGGCCACGGCGGGCCAGCTCCGCTGCATCTACCGCGAGTGGGTCTCGGGACGGCCTTGTGCTCGCCGACTCTCACCGCCCTAAACGACGTCGCTGCCTCAGGCGGCCCCACCCAGGCCACCCGCGCCCAGCAGGACGTCGCACTCAATCGCACCCATGTCCTTCGTATGGAATCGAGCAAGCGCCCTGCCCTGCCCTGACCTGCCCTGCCCTGCGAGGGAGGGCGAACGAAACCCTCCCGGCGACGGTTCATTCCGCCCAAATTTCGTTTCGCCTTGTGGTTGAGAGGCGCCAACCGTCGTCAGGTGCAAAGGCATGGCCACAGGAGAGGAGAAGATAGAGGAAGAGTACAAGGTGGGTTTCGGGGGTCGGCCGAAGGACACGCAACTTGGACCTAGGTTTGGGCGCGAAATGCGCCGTTCCTGTACGACTCGGCGTCGACGAAAGCGCTCGAGTGGTACGCGACTTTTGTTGCGTCGGAGGACTGACGAGAACTTAGGCCATCGCTGACAGTAGATTGGCTGCCTGGGTCGAGTTCTGAGGGCGTCGAGACGGGCTGGCGGAGGCACCAGTTGATCCTGGGCACGCACACGTCCGACGGATCGCCGAACAGGGTGAGTCGTCCCGCGTCGAGGTAAGACGACGACGACGCAGGTGATGCTCGTCACGGTGGACCTCCCCGCCGTGGAGACACAGATCGACACGCGGGAGAACTTTGGCGAAGACACGTCCGCAGTGGTGCTCGCGATGGATCATCCGGGGGGCGAGGTGAACCGCGCGCGGCACATGCCACAGCGGCCAACGGTGTTCGCCACCAAGTGCGCCGACGGTGGCGTTTACGTCTACGATATCGAGGCGACCGCGGCCATCGAAGACGTCGACGGTCGCGGGCCGACGGTGCGATGCGTCGGGCACGACGACGAGGGTTTTGGGCTCGAGTGGAACCCGCGCGAGACGGGGCGGCTGCTGAGCGCGGCGTACGATGGGAAGATTTGCCTCTGGGACGTCGGAGACCTCAAGACGGGGAGCGCGAGCGTGATCATTAGGGAGGCACACTCGGGCGGGCCCGTCGGCGACATCTCTTGGTCGCCGCGCTCGGAAGCCGTCTTCGCGTCTGGCGGCGACGACGGGCGGGTGTTACTCTGGGACCTTCGGGCGTCGGACCAAAAACCCTCGGTGGTGGTTCGAGAAGCGCACGTGGCCGACATAAACTGCATCGCGTTTCCCCCCCTCCACGACGACGAAAGCCCCTACGTCTCTTTCCTCGTCGCGACCGCCTCGGCCGATGGCGCCGTCAAACTCTGGGACCAGCGCAAACTAGACGCGCCGCTTCACGAAAACCGCCACGACGCCGAGATCGTCGCTCTGCATTGGGCCCCTTTCGAGGAGACGGTCCTCGGCGCCGCGGGGGCCGACCGCAAGGTCCACGTTTACGACTACGCGAAGATTGGCGCTCCGGCCAAAGAAAAGCCCGTTGCCGAGGAGGGTGCTGCCGATGGCGAAGAAGAAGAAGATGATGATGATGATGACCCGCCCGAGCTCGTCTTTAAGCACGGTGGCCATCGAGCCAAGATTAACGACTTTTCCTGGAACAAAACTGAAGAGTTTCTGGCCGCGTCTGTCTCCGCCGACAATGCGTTCCAAGTGTGGTGGGTATCGGATGACGCATACGTCGTCGACGACGATCAGCCCTTTGCCAGCTTCAACTTTTTTGATCTCCACCACCCCACCGCGAATGGTGACGCGCCTCCTGATGCGAAGAGGGCGAAGACGGACTAGTAGTACCAAGTGGGGAGTACTCCGCGATTTTTTTTTGGAGCGCACATCATCACGCCCCCTCCTTCGGACGTCGGACGATGACGATGGCGGCGGCGAGACTCCCCCGATATAATATTTTACTATCCCCCGACGACGATTCAATTTTATTCATGAGCTCGAAGGTGAAAGAAGCCAAAGAGAGGTGGGGTTCGTTCGTTCGTTCGTTCAACACTCTTTTAAATTCCGAGTATGTACGTCAACGTATATAATTAAGCAAAATGTACGCGGGTCGTTTGTCTCGTCGGTCGTTTGGCTCCATGTCCAAAGCCCCGGCGAGGCGTATGTCGGCTCGAAAGTGGGCATGGAGGAGAGAGAAGTGAGGGTACTCCGCGGAGGTGAACCCGGCGTGTTGTGATCCGCCGAAGCGAAGCGCGCGGTTGCGCTTCCGGGGCGATGTTGATTGGGCGCGACAAATTCGACTCGGTGTACGCCATGGTGAAGGAGGCCGCGGCCGAGTGCGCGGGAACCGCGTGCTCGGTGCTCATCTTCGTCGCTCCAGATTGCGACGCGGTGTGCGCGTGTCGCATTCTCACCTTTCTCCTGCGGGGGGACAACGTGCAGTACAAGGTGCGTGGGGGTGACGCGCTTTGGCGACCGCGCCGGTAGGTCCACCCCGTGAGCGGTTACGGCGACGTCGACGAAGCGAGCGCGGGGTGAGGCGTGCCTTGATCGTCGTCGGCACTTATTTTGTCGCAGCTTGGCCGAGGACGTGCGAACGATCGTCATGCTAAACTGCGGGGCACGCAACGACCTTGCCGCGCTTCTCGCGCCGCGAATTCCGGGCGCGAACGTGTTCGTCGTCGACCATCATCGGCCGATCCACCTGAAAAATATGCACGCGAGGCGCGTCTTCGCGCTGGACGCCGACGCGTCGATGGACGACGTGCCGAGCGACGACGACGACGACGACGCGTCGAGCGATTCCGACAAGGACGCGGACGAGGAGAACGAGGACGACCGGTCGGTCGGGGACGGACAGCGCGACGACCAGGACACCGAGTCGACGAGCTCGAAGCGTGCGCGCGGCGGCGAGGACGACGCGGCTCGCGAGACACGACGACAAAAGCGGCGTCGCGTGCGGGCGTACTACGACGGAAACTACGACGGGATGCCGTCTTCGCTGCTGCTCTTCTCGATGTGCGACGCGCTCTCGCGGGCGACGCCGAATGAGCTCTGGCTGGCCTCGATCGGCCTGTCGAGCCTTCACGAGCACTGGCGCATATCGGACGACAACTACGACGCGTTCGTGCGGTACCTCTCGCGGCACCTCAAGCAGCTCGACACGTCGCGGCACGAACGCCTATTCCGCGACCGCGCCAACCAAAAAACCGACGGCGGGGCGCCGTCGTTAACGTCTGCGGCGGGCCCCGCCGAGACGGGTCGCGTCTCTTTCGAGCCCGACGAGCCGCGGTTCATGCTCCACCGCCACTGGGGTCTCCTCTGGAGCATGTACTACTCGAACTTCGTCGCGTCTCGCCTCAGCGTCTGGCGCAAGGACGGCACGAGCAAGCTCTACGAGCTCCTCGCCAAGATCGGCCTCTCGATCGAGCAGAGTCAGCAGCGGTGGTCCTTCCTCTCGCCCGCGCAGCGCCGAAAACTCCGCGAGAATCTCCCCGCGTACGCGGCAGAGTATCGCCTCGACGAACTCTTCCGAGCGGCGTTCCAGCGCGTCTCGGGCTGCGGCGGCGAGGCCGTCACCGCCGCCGACGCCGCGTCTTGCGTCGATGCGCTGCTCGAGGCGCCGCTCGCACGCGCGATCGCCGACGAGACCACCGTGCACGGCGACGACGCCGCGCGCCGCGAGAAGGCCGCCTGGCTCGCGGGCTTCTGGCGCGCCTACGACGTCGCGCTCGCCGACGACGGCGACCTCCTCGCGGCCGCCATCGAGGCTGCCATCGCGCTCCAAAAGGCCGTCGTCTCGGTTGCCGTCTCGATGATCGACAAGAAGGAGATCACGACGCTCAAGCACTTCCGCTACGTCTACCTCAACGCCGCGCGGGGCTCGACGAGCCTCTTCACGCAGCCGCTCGCGCTTCGCAAACTGGGCCTCTTCCTCCTCGGCGTCCACCGCCAAAACGGCAAATGGACGGGCGACAAATCCCGGCCACTCGTCATCCTCGCCGAGCGAAGCTCGACCTTCCTCGTCATCGGCGTCCAGGCCGAGGGGGCGCGCAAAAACAGATTCGGCCAATCCTTCCGCCACGCCGCCGAGCATATCAAGGCCTGTTTTCGCCACGATTGGTTCGACGCCGCGGTCATGGAGGTCGATCGCGACGACGTCCAGCGCTTCGTCGAGTCCCTCCACTATATCCTCTCCTGCTGACCCTCTTTCGCCCCGCTCTCTCGACTCGTCAACCCTAAACTTATCGTCCAAACGCCCCTGGCCGCCGCTGCGAGGACTGCGCGTTCGTCGCGCTCTTCGGGTTCGCTTCGGTGACCCCACCGTATGCGCACGCTTTGTTGCATGCGATTTCTCCAGATAAACAACATTATCACAGCGCGTTTGGTGATGAACCTCGACGCGCAACCGTCCTGATTAATCCCCGCCGCCTTCGCCGACGTCGCGCGTTTATTTTGGGATGTCTCTCTATGACAACCAAGCTCCCCACCGCGGCCTCCTCTGTGATGCTTGCAGCGGCGGCCTATATATCGCCACGACTCGAGTCACTTTTCTATACTTTAATCCAGCGCACTCGCGATCTAACTATCTTGCGGGAATAGTTGGAGTCCCTTGACTGTAGCTCGGACTCCACTCAAGTCCTGGGCTTCTTCCTGGTTGGCGCGGCGAAGGCCCTTTCTCGCCGTGCAGCCTTACTTTTGTCGTCTAACTACCGTTAACTAACTAGTTTGAGGCCAACCTAGTGCACGGGGCGTAGGCTCATCCCAGCGCGGTGGCGCATGGGATCCAAGTCGTTATAACTGGTCTATTTTTCAGATGAGGGGGGGGGGGAGAAGGCTTTGAGGTCGGGTTGATGGTCTCTACCCAGTTGTCAAGGTCCGTCTTGAGCGAGAGAGTACCAGTCTTCGTTGGTACAAAGGAAACATGCGGAGTGCCTTGTTGAGACCCCGGCCGTACGGGGACCCGCGGGGGCTTTTAAAGATGCACCAGAAGGAAAGCATCTTCCAATGGAAGAGGCTCCAGGGCATGCGGGGCAACATGGCATGCCCAGCGGAGTTGTCGACGAGAGATGTAGATACCGATTTTGCCGGATGGGCCACGGGTGATCGCCAAAGTGCCGGATGAGACGGGGCGTCTCCTCGTCCACAGCACGACGATCGGGAAACGGAAACGCCACATTATCTTCGTACGCTGACTCTCCGAGTGCGATTTCCTCAGTGCCGCGTTTTGCGTTGTAGCGACGTCCCGTGAGTACACCGTCTTGCTTCGTCTACTCGAAAACGCATGCTGGTTCCCGACCTTCACGTCCTCGCCATCACGAAATGGTCAAGGCCACCGCGTACAAATCGAAATGAACCGGACCTAGGACATCACTTTGCTCAACGCCGATGATTAAGTCGATCGACCCGAAGACGGAGAACCGCAGAGGCGTACGAGTTTCGCTGGAACGCCGAACTTCGATAGCACTTGCCAGAGAAGTTCTCGCGGGACCCTGGCGTAAGAAAAGCCTTGACGAAATCAGTGAATAGAACCCATGTTTCCATGCCATGCTCACGACGCTTTTTCAATGCAATATTCAGGCTGAAGGTTGCGCCGGCAGTCCCCCGTTCCGGCCGAAAACCGTGCTGCGATTCGCGTTGTAGCTCAGCAGAAATGATACCGAGAGACGAGTGCGTTCATAATGTTGGAGACAATTGTTTTTGCGCGACCTCGAGCATCATCACGCCACGATAGGATCCTGGCAGCGAACGGGGTCACCTTTCTTCTGCAAAATACCAAGAAAGCAGATTCAAAATACCAAGAAAGCAGATTTCCCACGCCTCCGGTTGTTTCTCGGACGACTAGAAATCATGCATTACAGTTCCGAGGATCCTATACGTGCTCTGACGACCAGCGAGCGTTCGCCTTATTTCCTCGCGAACCCCGATGCTCCGGCAGCTGAAAGATTGAGATGCCGTACAGTACGACGTATCTCGTCATCTGGCGGCGCAACGCTAAGTTTATCACGGATTGGACGCTGTGCCATATCCTGTTTTTACACAGGAATCTACCTAAAATTTTACCTATTGGCAGTGTTGTTCATTTATTTTCTCAAACTTTAGTAAAAAACATTACTAAATTCCTTTACTTTTTCTATTTACTATACTTTACCATTTATTTACTGTCGTTTTAAAAACGATGGTAAAGTTTTTTTTGGCATTACCACACCCGATACGTCACCCAAGTCGACCAATCGAGTTGGACGACATTGCTGAGTTCTGAACTGAGCAAGCCTGTAGACGATGTCTGCGTTACTACTGGCTACGGACCCCGCATGCGACGGCCAGGCCGGCCGACGCGGAGCAGTCGCCTCCGGTGGCGTGCCACAACGTGGAGGATGAGATCGAGGGTGGTGCTAATGACGACGGTGAGGAGGACGGTAACGCCTTCGTGCCCAGGAACCAGTACGGCGACAACACGCCGAGAAAAGAAGACAGGGTGAAGCCATTCCTCAGCCCGAGGAGCAGAAGCAAGCTGGACAATCGGAGGAGGCGATGCCGGACTTCAAGGTGGAGTTCGATGCCTGACTTCAAGGTGGAGTTCGAACGCGCGTCTTCGCGACGTGGGTCCAGTACACGCCCAGCATCGAGCGGCTCAAGAAGTTTCCTGACGACCTCTCGGGATTTCTCCTACACCTCCAGGATCCCAAAGCTCTTGGACCTGATGATGCTCAACGTCGGCAAGCTCTACACGCGAATCTATGGCAACCAGGAGTACGGCTACCTTCCAGACGTGGCACGGGGTTCGAAGGGCAATATCGGCGCGCTGCCTGCTGAGAGCTTCTGCGAGCGCATCATCTCAGCTGCTAACATCGTCATGACCGAGGGCAACACCCTCCTGAGCGACGCGGAGCTGGACATGCTCGTGAACTTGCGCAGCGTGAACGTAAAACTTATTTCGTGGGCTCGAGACAAGTGAACATCCTCAAGAAGTTCGAGTTCAAGTCCGAGATCATTACCCTCGAAGAAAACGAAGGCGACGACGACGATCAATTACATTAACAGTAATCGAGTTCGCCCGTCACATCGTTTTGTAGTGCTCCGTCACACACGAAGTTGGGACTGGAATGGAAATAAAAAATTAAGTTTTCAGCTTGGACAGCCTTCATCTTTACTTTGCGCGGCACCCCTGGCCTTTACTTTCCGAATTACTTTCCTCGAAAGGTGTGGAAAGTAATGCTCGTTACAATACTAAAAGTTTCTAGTAAATGCACAACGCTGTCTATTGACCACCTCTTGCTTTTGCAAAAACTTTGATCGACCTTACGATAGTAGGGGTTGCCTCGCTTGGGTTTGGAAATGTGGGGGGCGAAAACCAAAGCTGACCAATAGAAACTTATTATAGCAACACCTG
The DNA here is from genome assembly GCA_029834535.1 of Chrysophaeum taylorii. Taxonomy (NCBI): domain Eukaryota; class Pelagophyceae; order Pelagomonadales; family Pelagomonadaceae; genus Chrysophaeum; species Chrysophaeum taylorii. The sequence continues at coordinate 172,347 of JAQMWT010000167.1, forward strand.
CAACTTTGATAATTTGAATGATGCCTGTAGAGAACGGGCCCCACTCCTCCAAGCTCAAAGTGCTGACGTCGCCAGCTGGAATACAGCTAGGAGGGAAACAGGGCACGACTGCAAAGCAAAACCCTGCTACACCGCGTGTTGCGCTGGGAATGTCCCCGCTTTCGACGAAGCACGCAATGGGGATTTGACGCTATACAAGTCACTGCACGTAGAAGTCCAGGTAAGAAAGAACTTAGAAAAGGAGGAAATAAACAAAGACGGATGGATGGATGGAGCGTCTAAGGGTGTTTGATGGTCGACTGCTGGGAGGGGGGCGTCGAGGGATAGACGTTTCTGCGTACACAGGGTGGTCGGGCGTTGGGGGCCGCCTGGCATGGTGACCGCGGGAAGGGGTATCAAGTTGGTTTCGAAAACGGAATGCCGCAGGAAAATGGAATACCGCAGGCAGGGCTGTTAAAAAACGAAGACAGAATTGAAGTGCATTAAATTTTGCTCTCTCGAGATTTTCGAGTCCACATTTAACACCATCAGGGGGGTATTCTTGAAGGTCGACTGAAAAGGAGGGTGTTTGGGGGGGGGGTTCGCAGGCCCCGTATTTTTTTCGAGGGTTTTAAAAGTCGCCAAGCGTTACGTCATGGCCTGCTGTCTTGAGGATGGATGGTGTCGAAATCGATTTGGATGTTAAGGGTCAAGAAAGGAAAGGGTTGTCGAGCGGAAATCGCAAGTGCGTGGAGAGGCGAGGCGCTGCAGGATGGATGTTCGTCTGCACGAAGGAGACGCGCCAGGAAGTCATAGAACGTTCCCTTTTCGGCCTCGGCAGGCGCCACTTGGAGACCATGAAGCAGCGGTTGACGTCGGACACGACGCTGTTTTGCTGGGACAAGTCGGCGCGGCAGATCATGGGACCCGCGTGGCCGAACGGCCGTCCGAGTCTCCACATCGAACTGCTCGCCTGGGGCGGGCGCTTCCCAGCACAAGTTAGGTTCAATAGGTGCGATTCGTGGAATTCTGTCGCAAGCGGGCACACAATTCGCGAAGGCGAGCTTTCAGCAGAGGTAACCGAGGAGTTGTGCCACAAGCTTCTCAAATCGGGAACGTCGAAAAAGAGACGCAAGCTGGATGAGCAGAACAGTGAGCGATATGATTTAAACATCACGACAGCGCGTTCGGGTGAGGTTGAAGCCTATCTCGCGAAATTGGGCGGACCAAAAGACGACGATTCTCGACACGGTCAGGTGGGGGTGTTACCTGAGGTTTCGAGCCTGGGCAAGCAAAAGCGCAAGGATAACGCCAGTGTGCTTGCGGCGCGTGATTTGTCTGACACGGACATCGGCGCCTTTCTCTCTAAGGCGAAAGAGGAGTCTCAAAAATCAAACGTTCATGCTCAGCGTGCTGCGAAGGTAGTCGAGTACATTGACTTGGGTGTGGTGACACCAGACACCGACACCAAGCAAGTCAACACAGTTGAGGCCACGATGAGCTCTGCACCTGGCTCTCTGGGGGTGCGCCACAACAGCTACAAGCAGGGTGCCGCAGTGAATGGCAGGACGAGCGCTGCGCCCAAGGTGCTCGACTCAACTTTAGTTGCGATTGAGCTGCTCATGGGAGACGAGCCGCTGAACGTTGTTTCGGGACCAGGGGAAGGAGCACACTACGCCGACACATGGACCTATGTGGTGCTACCTGATGCCACTTCGGATGCTTCCCAAAGCTTCAACGTTCGTATCGTGAACCGCACTGAGCATGCCTTGTGCTGCGACGTCGAGACTGGCGACGGCAAGCGTTTTTTCTGCAGTCAAGACCCCATTGCGCCGGGCTCGGAGCTTGTCACCGAATGCGGACGGGCGTGTCACTTGGTTGGCGCGGCGACCTTCGGCGACACCACCAGCAACGACACCTCGACTTCGTTTCAGGAAGGTGCTGGAGGCGACGACGACGACGACGACAACGGTACTTTCGCTGAGAAGACGCTGTACGGCGCCTTGCCGTGGGCCGATGCGATGAGCACGACTCCGCCTTTGTCGGAAGGCCCCGTCGGCCGAAGTGTCCACTTAACCGCGTCGCTTTCTAATGCCGTCGACGAGGCGTGCGCGCTCGGTCGAGCCGACGTTGGCGTGGTCGAGGTCTTCGCGACGATCGCAAATCCCAAGCTGGACGCGACCAACGGTGCTGCGGCCGCGTCCCGCGCGACGTCCCGTAAGTGGATTCTGAGTTTCGACACGCAGTTTGAAGTTGTTCGCACGTTCTGCGTCAACCCCGAGACAAGAAAGCTCCGCCATCCCCAGCTCGCTACGCCGCTCGTCGACGTAGATCTCTCCCTCGAGGGCCTGCTCCGTGCGAGAGACGAATTGGAGCGACTTGCGCACACGGCGGAGTACAAGAGCTGGTTCTCATCACTACCGACGGGCTATATCGAGGCCAAGTTCTATCTCGGCGACGCAGAGAATGGTGCAAGATCGACTCCCACGAAACGGCCACCTCTCTTCGCTCGGCGTCTCTTTTTGCGAACACTTTCTGGTGTCACGGCAGCCACAAACCGTGCGACTGACATCTCGACGCTCCTCGCCTCGCAAAGAGCCAGAATCCGGGTTGGCCAGTCGACCTCGTCCAAAGAGATGGCACCCTGCTAGTCGTCTGTATACATGTCCAGCTGCAGCTGCAAGGGCAGTTAAAGCAACCGAGGATCTCGCCTGCATATCTGTTTCGGGCGAGGTTATGGTAGCCCCGCGGTTGCTGCCACGATGCGCGGGCTTCTACTTGCCTTTATGAGTGCTGCCTTTCGCAACTCTTCGTGGGGTCTAGGGTTTTCGAAAGGCGACTGCTGGAAGGGGGCGGGGTCTGAAGCGAGAAAGGCTGTGTAGTGTTGTCGGTGAGAGCACCAGGTACCCCGAGGAAAGATGCACGGACGGTGTTGTGGGCCCGATTACGCCCTCCCAGAAAACCCGGAAAGACTTTATCGGGGTCGCCGCCAAGCCGGGGGGAGCTGGCCTGCCCGCATGGCGTACGCGCCCTGCCGCCTGACGTAGGTGCGACGTCCCGCTGGGCCGCGCCCTGTGATGGGCTGTCAGAGGCGGCGACGTGGCAAAGGGCGGTGAGGACACAGCTCGCCCGACCCAAGCCTTTCGGCGATCCTGAGGGCACAGCGCACCGGCCCAGGGCTCTGGGCCGTCTTGTCCTCGGCGAGTTGGCACCTCTGATGTCAACCCATGCCGTACGACGATCTGTGCCGTGTAGGTAGCCAGTGTGCCTTGCACCGCGCAAACCTCCCTACAACATCCTTTTCGTTCGCCGCGCTTGCCTCATTACAAGAGCCAAAGACGAGGCCGTTTACGGTGGCGTGGATGCGCGGCGCTGCGCAGCAACTCGGCCGTGATGCCTTCGTTGCCTCACCAGTACTTACAACGGCAAAAATACACAAGAAAAAAATTTGTAAAAAATTGGGGGCACACACCATCCTCCCTCATTACAAGAGCCAAAGACGAGGCCGTTTACGGTGGCGTGGATGCGCGGCGCTGCGCAGCAACTCGGCCGTGATGGCTTCGTTGCCTCACCAGTACTTACAACGGCAAAAATACACAAGAAAAAAAATTGTAAAAAATTGGGGGCACACACCATCCTCCGCGCAGCAACTCGGCCGTGATGGCTTCGTTGCCTCACCAGTACTTACAACGGCAAAAATACACAAGAAAAAAAATTAAAAAAAATTGGGGGCACACACCATCCTCCGCCCGCGAGACGGCAGATACTCATCTAGGCACAAGGCAACATCGGAGGTCTCCGACCGCGAGTTGAACAGTCCTCTGGCGTGATGGCTTTGCTGCTTGCGCAGTAAGGATGTGACGTTTACTATACAAAGATTCTGTAGAGTATCGTCAAGACGTTTCTGCTATCCAACCTTTATAAATCCTTTGTTTGAAAAACTAGCCCTCTGATTAATGCGTTCGCGACAACCGTGGTCGCCAGCTCAGTTTTCAATATGTTCGACCCTAAATAAATAGCAAAAACGGGAAGTTCAATGTGCGTCTGTTCCGTTAACGATGTTCTTCCGCACTTTCTCTTTATTCTTTAGGTGCTAGACAAGTGCAGGCCAGTAAGTTCACCTACTCCCAATCTCTAACCCTAGTAAGTTCACCTGTTTCTGTTAAGTTCACCTGGTCAGTAAGTTCACCTAGCTCTAACCAACTCCTTTGAGCTCGTCGCTCTCGCCTCCGCCAACCTAAGCTGCTTTGGTCCGCACGCGCCGCCAACCTTTGAGTTTACTCTAAAAACCCTTTACTCTGAAAACCCCAGTATGTTCACCTGGTCCCAGTTTCACCTGGTCACTCAGTCCACCTAGTCCCAATCTTTAACCCCAGTAAGTTCACGTGGTCCCAGTAAGTTCACCTATAGTGCGCGTGTAGACGTCGGGAGGGGGCTTATCGGTATTGCGGAGCACGTGTTGGGTAGGGTGGAGTCGTCGACCCAGATGAGTATATCTCCTCGGGGTTGCCGATCGACAGAGAGCCACGTAGAGCTGGACGTGACAGAAGACGGGCTTGGGCAAGAGGACGTCGACCTCGCGGGGCGTCTGGCCCTGGCTCTTGGTGATCGTTCGGCGTAGGCGGGCCTTAAGGGATACAGGTTGGAGGAGCCTCGGTGACAACGACACGATCGATCATGTATCTGGTACCGTTGCAGTGGCCGTGCGACGGGTCGAGGTTGCGAAGACATTAAGCTCGCGATCAAAGTCAGCATGCCGTTGGTTGTCAGGGAGTTGAAAACTCTACTGTAAAGAGCGAGGCGTCGTCTTCCGACCCAGCCTAGTCAGCCGAAAAGAACTCCGACGCCTCGTCTCCGGGAAAAAAAGGCCGCGGTCATTCATGCGCGCGTTGTCAGCATCGACAACATCGTTTCGACGGGGCGTGAGAATGGCGCGCTGAAAGAGCCGCCGCGGGTCGTGGAAATAGTCTGCGAGGTCGCCGTAGACGGCTTGGAGGATCACTGTCTGGCTCTCGCGCCTACCTGATCCTTACTCTCGCGCCTACCTGATCCTTACTCTCGCGCCTACCTGATCCTTACCCTAAATCGAGGGACAAACAGACAGACAAACAAACAAACAGACAGACAAACATCTGTCGATTAGTAGTTAGGAAATTACCTATAGGAGGCAATATCTTTCGGATGTCTTCCGGATTTTCTCGCGATAAACCGCGTCATTGCTCGTGCCTTCGTGGCAAGCGACGCGGACCGCCGCGTGGCTCGGGATGACGAGACAAAACGTCCGGCGGCCAGCGAGGCGGGAGACCACCCGGCGCGCCCATCGCCGCTTTCCGAACCCGGAAAAGACGGGGAACGAGCGAATAGGGTACGGGACCGCCCGGTTGATCGTGAAGGGCGAACAGTTCGACGGAGAGTTGCCGATCGTCGTTAAGAGGGGCACTTGATTTGGGAGGTGCAGCAGCGTGGCCCGGTGCTCCCAGCGTCTACGCGATGCCATCGCCTTCGCGCAGACGAACCTTGACCTCGAAGCAATTCTCTTGAACCATGTTTTGTAGTTCCAACCAAAGGCCCTGCTGCGCCGGCCACTAATCACGTCATAAGATGGTGATGAACTCTATCGTCGGTTTCTGATGAACTTTTGTGAAACAACGAAAACTTTAACTTATTCGAAGCTTATCGCTTTCGCATCAACACCCTCTTAGGAGTCGACATTTAAAGACAAACAAACACGTCAGAACCACGTCATAATACGGCTTATAATATAGATTCCGTTGAATCAAATGGAGATTCATGCGTCATAACATATGACAGGTGGTCTACGACGACGCGCACTGTGCTTTGCGGTCAGCGGGATATGGCAGCGGCCAGGCCTGCGGCGAGAGTTGAGCTGTTCTCGGGGCCCGCTCCACAGATTGCGAAGCGCGAACTACGAAGACGCGGATAAGATGGCGCTGCGCGTCTCGCAGTTGATTCTAGACCCAGTTGGCCGAGGGCGCGTCTCCTCGTCGCAAGAATCGCGGAACTTGGACGATCCGATGGTGTTCTCGCACGTTGCGTTCGTGCCTGGTATCCTGCTAGCGACGTCCCGGGGTATGCTTGACCTCGCGAGCCTCCAACTTGTCTTGCTCGTGTTGTCGGTGCTTTACCACCTCAACCGCGAGGCCCCCGGCCGGCTCGCAAAAGTCGAGGGGGCGGTCGCCAAGGCGTTTTTCGTCTACGGAATCGCACAGATCGCCGCGTGTCCGCCCGACGTCGACCCCATAATCTACGCGATCGAAATCTGTTGCGCGGCTTCGACTGTTGGCACCTTCCTCGCAACCAACATCTGGCCGTCTACTTATGAGCGCTATCACCCGATCGGCCTTCACATTGTGCCTGGTATCTGGAGTTTTCTCGTCGCCATTAATCATCTCCCACTCCACATTTCCTTCTTTTTGTAAGCGGAGTTGGTCGATCTTTTTTTCTTGTGGCGTACCGCCCCATCTATCTAGCTGGCATCTTCGCGCCGCATGGTTCGCCCGCCCGCATTTTTTCGAAAGAAAGGGCGTCCAACCACCAAGCTCTCTTCGAAAGACCCCATCCTCTCTCTTTGGCTGCAGTAGTAAAAAAATGACCGGCCTCCTGCGAATTATGATGTAAATTCTAGAATAAACCTAATATTGTCAACTTATTAGTTGATAACGCTGTCTGTCTCACGATTTCTTTTTTTCTTTCGCGAGGCGCTGGGCATCACGCTCACAGCGCGGCTGTATGTGTCGCCTTGACGTGCATCCGGTGCCTGCCAGCAACACGGAATAACAACATGGTCAAAGCTCGGCGGAGCCCCGCGGGTTGGAAAGGTAGACGAGCGTGTAATTTCCAAGGCTCACCTCGCGCAGCTCAAAGGCCTGGTCTTTAGGACCGTCGGAGCGCACGACGAGGCGTGGCGCGGCGTCTTCGTCCGCACCTGCTCCCAAGATCGATGAGATTGAGTAACTGGTTGATTGACTGGTTAATTGATTAAAAATAAGGTGATGAAAGAATGCACCTTCCGGCAGGACAACGAATTGATGGCCGCGCTTGGCCTGGAGCTTGACGCTGTCGCCGGGGAGGATGACGTGATCGCCGGTCATCGCGTCGGGGACAACCGCACTCCAGACGCCGTCAGCATCCTGCTTGAGCCAGAAGAGGCGAGCGACGCGGCGCAGCGCGTTGCGAACGGCAAGCGAGACGTCGCTCGAGCGAATGACATTGTGATGCTTCTGGCACGCCTCGAGGATGTCGTCGCAGAGGCGCGCGCGAAGCTGCACGTTCGAGAGCGCGGGCTCATCCTCGCCGAGCTCGCGCGCCTCGGCGCTCATCTCCGAGAGCTCGTCGGCCAAGTACCCGCCGTAGAGCTTGAGGAAGGTCAGGCACGCCTTTGTGTTGAGAGGCTCGCAGTACCGGGGGAGCCGTTTGAGCCACTGCGCGCGGTCCGGCAACGGCTCGCCGTCGGTCGCCGAAGCCATGACGTGCCCGCTCAGCCGTGCCACCACAAACTCGCACTGTTTGCACATGTCCTACAATGGTTTGCTTTTTTTTATTTTGTTGCACGACCTTTGTTATGCCGCACCTTCGACTCGGAGAGCTCGGGCTTGGTGTATCGTTCCTGCTTTTCTTCGAGTCGCTTCATCTTTTGTTTCCGTTCCACATCCTGCGTCTTTTTAAACGCCGCATCCTCCTTGGACAATGCAAACGCCAGCAAAGCGAGCGCGCTAATGGACAAGCTTCTCATATTTGTATCACTCCCCATAAGGTTTGCAATCAAGGATGTAGGATGATATTAGGATCATTAGGATCAAGGGGTTATCACTATTTATATATTTTTATATCCTAACTACTAATCGACAGATGTTTGTCTGTTTGTTTGTTTGTCTGTCTGTCTTTAAATGTCGACTGCTAAGAGGGGGGGGGTTGTCTGTCATCCTCGATTTAGGGTAAGGATCAGGTAGGCGCGAAGTAAGGATCAGGTAGGCGCGAGCCAGACAGTGATCCTCCAAGCCGTCTACGGCGACCTCGCAGACTATTTCCACGACCCGCGGCGGCTCTTTCAGCGCGCCATTCTCACGCCCGTCGAAACGATGTTGTCGATGCTGACAACGCGCGTGACCGCGGCCTTTTTCCCGGAGACGAGGCGTCGGAGTTCTTTTCGGCCGACTAGGTTGGGTCGGAAGACGACGCCTCGCTCTTTACAGTCGAGTTTTCAACTCCCTGACAACCAACGGCATGCTGACTTTAATCGCGAGCTTAAAGTCTTCGCAACCTCGACCCGTCGCACGGCCACTGCAACGGTACCAGATACGTGATCGATCGCGTCGTTGTCACCGAGGCTCCTCCGACCTGTATCCCTCAAGGCCCGCCTACGCCAAACGATCAACAAGAGCCAGGACCAGACGCCCCGCGAGGTCCGCGTCCTCTTGCCCAAGCCCGTCTTCTGTCACGTCCAGCTCTACGTGGCTCTCTGTCGATCGGCAACCCGAGAATATACTCTTCTGAGTCGACGACTTCCGCCCCCCGTGCTGCGCAATACCGCTAAGCCCCCTCCCTGCGTCTACACGCGCACTGTAGGTGAACTTACTGGGACCACGTGAACTTACTGGGGTTGGAGATTGGGACTAGGTGATAGTGACCAGGTGAACTTGAGACCAGGTGAGCTTACCCAGGGTTTTAGAGTAAAGGGCTTTAGAGTAACTCAAAGGTTGGCGGCGCGTGCGGTCAAAGCAGCTTGGGATTGGCGGGTGAGAAGCGACGAGCCAAGGAGTGGGGTAGTGAGTTGTGGCTGATGGACACGCCACTGGGTTGGAGGTGAGGAGTAGGTGAACTTAGCCTGCACCCACCTTACTACAATAGACAGATGTTTGTTTGTTTGTCTGTCTTTGTAGACTGCTAAGAGGGGTGTGTGTGGGGCACATGAAGATGGATCGGGTGGGTGAGTTATATGGGATGGCCCGACGGGCGGAGATAAGTACGCGGAACCTAGTCGGGGTCATCGCCGAGGCGTGGGGCAGGCGAAGAGAGGACAGGCCCCGCCCGTAGGTCGTACGCATGCTGCCGCCGGACGTATGTGCGACGAAGGGTGACGTCCTGCTGGGATCGGGCGGCCTGGGCGGGGTTTGTTGTCTGTCCCTCGATTTAGGGTAAGGATCATGTAGGCGCGAGAGTCAGGATCAGGTAGGCGCGAGAGGCAGACAGTGATCCTCCAAGGCGTCTATGGCGACCTCGCAGACTATTTCCACGAACCGCGGCGGCTCTTTCAGCCAGCGCGCCATTCTCACGCCCCGTCGAAACGATGTTGTCGATGCTGACAACGCGCGCATGACCGCGGCCTTTTTTTCCCGGAGACGAGGCGTCGGAGTTCTTTTAGGCCGACTAGGTTGGGTCGGAAGACGACGCCTCGCTCTTTACAGTCGAGTTTTCGACTCCTGACAACCAACGGCATGCTGGCTTTGAGCGCGAGCTTAAGGTCTTCGCAATCTCGACCCGTCGCACGGCCACTGCAACGGTACTAGATACATGATCGATCGTGTCGTGTCACCGAGGCTCCTCCAACCTGTATCCCTTAAGGCCCGCCGACGCCAAACGATCACCAAGAGCCAGGGCCAGACGCCCCGCGAGGTCGGCGTCCTCTCGCCCAAGCCCGTCTTCTGTCACGTCCAGCTCTACGTGGCTCTCTGTCGATCGGCAACCCCGGGATATGCTCTTCTGGGTCGACAATACACCTACCCCGTGCTGCGCAATACCGATAAGCCCCCCCGGCGTCTACACGCACTATAGTTGTGACTGGACAGGTGACTTCATAGAACCAGGTGAACTTTGGGTAGCGGCGTGTGCGGATCAAAGCCGCTTATTGGCGGGGGTGACGGCGACGAGCTCGAAGGAAAGTGGATGTGAGCACGAGTGGGTTTACGCCGAATTTACTGGGGTTAGAGATTGGGACTAGGTGAACTTACTGGCGAACTTACTGGGCTGGACTTGTTGATATATATTGATAACCCACACCCACCCCTTGGTAGGATGATATCATTAGGGTAGGACAAGTGCAGGCCAGTAAGTTCACCTACTCCCAATCTCTAACCCCAGCATTTTCACCCCATTAAGTTCACCTAGTCCCAATCTCTAACCCCAGTAAATTCGGTGTAAACCCAATCTCTATAGTTCGTAAACCCACACCCACTCACCCCATCTCTCCTTCTGAGCTCGTCGCTCACCCCCGCCAATGCTGCTTTGATCCACACGCCGCTGGCTTTGGTTTACAAAAGCCCCAGTAAGTTCACTTGGTCTCAGTAGTTCACCTGGTCACTAGTTCACCTAGTCCCAATCTCTAACCCCAGTAAGTTCACGGTTTGTAAGTTGCGGTGCGTTCACCTACAGTGCGCGTGTAGACGCCGGGAGGGGGCTTATCGGTATTGCGCAGCACGTGGGGTAGGGTGGAGTCGTCGACCCAGAAGAGTTATCCTCGGGGTTGCCGATCGACAGAGAGCCACGTAGAGCTGGACGTGGCAGAAGACGGGCTTGGGAAGAGGACGCCGACCTCGCGGGGCGTCTGGGCTCTTGTTGATCGTTTGGCGTAGGCGGGCCTTAAGGGATACAGGTTGGAGGAGCCTCGGTGACAACGACACGATCGATCATGTATCTGGTACCGTTGCAGTGGCCGTGCGACGGGTCGAGGTTGCGAAGACATTAAGCTCGCGATCAAAGTCAGCATGCCGTTGGTTGTCAGGGAGTTGAAACTCGACTGTAAAGAGCGAGGCGTCGTCTTCCGACCCAGCCTAGTCAGCCGAAAAGAACTCCGACGCCTCGTCTCCGGGAAAAAGGCCGCGGTCATGCGCGCGTTGTCAGCATCGACAACATCGTTTCGACGGGGCGTGAGAATGGCGCGCTGAAAGAGCCGCCGCGGGTCGTGGAAATAGTCTGCGAGGTCGCCGTAGACGGCTTGGAGGATCACTGTCTGGCTCTCGCGCCTACCTGATCCTTACTCTCGCCTACCTGATCCTTACCCTAAATCGAGGGACAAACAGACAGACAGACAAACATCTGTCGATTAGTAGTTAGGAAACACAAGTGCAGGCCAGTAAGTTCACCTAGTCCCAATCTCCTAACTCCCCAGTAAGTTCGGCGTAAACCCACTCGTGCTCATCCACTCACCCCATAGCAAGCAGGGAGGCAGTAGCTCTGCCCGCCAGTGCGGGGAAGATACTTTGCGTGGCATAGGCGTTTACTCTAAAGCAGTAAGCTCGCGGTATCTGGAGTTTCACCTGATCACTAAATTCACCTAGTTCCAATCTCAACCAGTAGTTTGTTTGGTTTCAAAGCAAGTTCACGCGGTCGTAAGTTCCTTAGTGCGTAGACGCCGGGAGGGGCTTATCGGTATTGCGCAGCACATGTAGGTAAGGGTGGAGTCGTGAGCCCAGATGATTCGCATGTAAGGGTTGCCGATCGACAGAGAGCCACGTAGAGCTGGACGTGGCAGAAGACGGGCTTGGGCAAGGACGCCGACCTCGCGGGGCGTCTGGCCCTGGCTCTTGTTGATCGTTTGGCGTCAGCGGGCCTTAAGGGATACAGGTTGGAGGAGCCTCGGTGACAACGACGATCGATCATGTATCTGGTACCGTTGCAGTGGCCGTGCGACGGGTCGAGGTTGCGAAGACATTAAGCTCGCGATCAAAGTCAGCATGCCGTTGGTTGTCAGGGAGTTCAAAACTCTACTGTAAAGAGCGAGGCGTCGTCTTCCGACCCAACCTAGTCAGCCGAAAAGAACTCCGACGCCTCATCTCCGGGAAAAAAGGCCGAGGTCATGCGCACGTTGTCAGCATCGACATCGTTTCGACGGGGCGTGAGAATGGCGCGCTGAAAGAGCCGCCGCGGGTCGTGGAAATAGTCTGCGAGGTCGCCGTAGACGGCTTGGGGATCACTGTCTGGCTCTCGCGCCTACCTGATCCTTACTCTCGCGCCTACCTGATCCTTACCCTAAATCGAGGGACAAACAGACAAACAGACAAACAGACAGACAGACAGACAGACAGACAAACATCTGTCGATTAGTAGTTAGGATCTGTGGATTAGTAGTTAGGATTCCTTACCTCACCGAATTCGGATATCATGATACCCTGGTACACTTTCTACCTAGTCGCCACTGTTCTGGAGTGATGCCGTCAGGCCGGCAGCAACTCGAGCTCCTCGTCGGTCACGTCGTTGCTTCTCGCTCGTGAGGCGTGAAGTCTTTAGCCAGCACCCTGACGTTGCGTTTTAAGCGGGCGTAGGGGTGCGTGCGCCAGCGTCCTCGCGGGCCTCTTCCATGCAGATCATGCTAATGAAGTCGGCCATCTCCATACGCGCTACGGAGGCCCTGGTGCGTCCGACGAAGCCTCGGTACACCGCTCGATGGTGACCGCGGAGGCAGTCATGAGCGCATTCAAGCCTCGACTTTCGGCGCTTGATGCCCAGCGTCGCGCGCCTTGCGCCGGGTGACCACGATAGACTGCCTGAAGCAAGCCACACGCCGCGAGCTCTTGCTTTTCTCGTCGGATTTTGGCGTGGAGTTTGCGCGCCGCCTCCTCTCTCTCTTTGGCGATGCGGTTGCGTTTGCGTTCCTCGCCAACCCAACAGCGGCTGAGTGCGACATCGAGCTTGTCGAGTCGCTCACGAGCGCGCTGGTGCTCGCGACGCATGCGTTGGCGCTCTTTGGTCGGCTTGGCACGGAGAAGGTTTCCGTCGGCGTCGCCGATCGCGTCGTGCGCGCCAGACCACGATTCTTTTTCGCGCCTGATAAGCGCCATTGCGCGAAGAACATGAGCGTGATGCAAAATAA